>ML324156.1:0-68360 GCA_005239505.1 Nicotiana paniculata
TTTAACCAAGTAGGTGACACACCTACTTGTCACCTAGCAGCCTGTGCAGTCTCACAACAATGCATATTTCTCTCTCTACTATGATTTCGTATTGATAAGTGGTTTAATGAGTTGGAAACTAAACTCATAGATCTTCAATTTGGTGGGTAGATCACCCCGTAATTCCAAGGAAATTGTGAGAAAATCTTAGTAATATTTGACCTAAAGTTTAAGTAAAGTTATGAACATAAGTTGCGAAAACTTTTGTCGACTTTTGTTTCATAACTCGTTTCACTTCAAGACTTATGATACAGATATTATATGATTCAAATACCTTAAAAAATGACCTCTTGAGAATATTAAGCACCCCTAGGTTTACACAAAAATACGGGTTACAACATCCTTGATTTGTTTAACTTCTAGTACTTGTTAATCACCCTTATACACTCTTATAACATTTAAGACCAATATGATTAACTTCTTATCATATCAAATATAATCTCCTCTCATATTAACGTCGACTGACTTATGGCATGAACCGACGTACGTCAATATGGGTTGTAATAGACATCTCCTATTGGCACATATGGGATGACTTGGCCCGGTATTTTGTAGGACCATTCCATTACAATGTTGATATAGCCCCGGACAGGAATTCTTTGACCAACCTAAAAAATAAAGCCTCGAAAAGTTTCCGAGAATACGCTATCAAATGGCGTGAACAAGCAGCAAAGGTAAAACCCTCAATGAATGAGGCCGAGATGGTCAATGTCTTCTTACAGGCCCAAGAGGCTGATTATTTCCAAAACATAATATCTTTCATGGGCAAACTGTTCGCGGAGGCCATAAAAATTGGAGAAATGGTAGAAAACGGCCTGAAAGGGCCGCATCTTAATTCAATCAGCTTTAAGAGCCACTTCCCAAGCTGGAAGAAAAGAGAAGGAGCCATTATGGCTTCAAGCTTGAGAAACACTCGACGACCCTGAGATTATTCTTGTCCACCTTCCAGGACCCCGCATCATTATTAACCCCACCAGGATGCAGCCTATGCTATGGCCTCTCATACTTATGCAGTAATGAACGCTCAGCCATACACCCGGCCACATCAGCATTACAACCAAAACAGAGCTCCACCTCCAAGAAACATTCCTCCTCACCAAGCTTCGTATAATCCCCGTCCACCACAGAACTATTACCAATATAATACACGTCCCTATGAACCACCCAGGAAAACTGATTTCACCCTCATTGGTGAATCTTACTCCAGCTTTTTCCAAAATTAGTCCAAATGGGCCTATTGCAGCCTATACCTCCGAAAAGACATAACCCCAGAATCTCCATCTTACCGGCCAGGTACCAGGTGCGCTTATCACTCAAGGGCGGAAGGGCATGACACGGAAGATTGTTGGACCCTTAAGAGAGCAGTCGAGAATGTGATAGAGCATAAGTGAGTAGTATTAAAGGACGAGGAAGTCCCAAATGTAACTAACAACCCGTTTGTATTGGTAAAAAAAAAGAGTTTCACACGTAAGCCAACTCTTGACAACTCAGCCAGTTATGTGGACACAAGATAACGTGACAGCTGGATATGATTCTTTGAAGAGGTACAAAACAAAGAGGTACGATTCAATAAACCCACGAGCTCATCAGCCACGGGAAACTCAACCTGATCAAGACAGGGAAGAGACATGGTCAGAATGAATCTGGACAAAGCTACGGGCAGATTCAAGGACCCACAATTTATTACTCGTATGTTATGTAACCGTACCCCAATTATCGTTATCCTTTGTAACACCCCATTAATGTCATAATTAGTCATTAAAGGGCAATCATAGCAAGAGTTGTACGTTATATCAAGGAATCTCCTATATAAGAGAGGGGAATACAACTTGTAAAGGCATATGATTCTCGAATAAAATCTACTTTGATTTTCTATATCTCTGCATATTGACTATTATTCATTTTTCTCTATTTCACTGATTATCAGTAACCCGTGTTCATCCTAGAAATAAGATTTAGTCGAGGGATCTAATTCTTTGGTAAACACCGTTACCGTCCCACAACAACGGGCCGGTCATCGGGACGATTGATGAAGACAAAGAATTCGACCCCGCATTAAAAGCTATTATTGCCATTGCTGATTCAGAGAAGAAACCTAAAACGGTGAAAAAACAAGTCAGAGATGAGAAGAAGGTAAATGCCTCTCCCCAAAATGCAGAAAAGGCCGGGGAAACAAAGAGAGGGGAAGCACCCACCAAAGAGGCCATTCTCTACATCCCAAGAGCCCCTAGAAAGGGACAACTCATGTTGAGCCCTCCCAACATATTTGAACAAAAGAAAACCACACCGAATATGCCAAATATATATGTACCAAAAGCGACTTACGCGGCACTGAGGCCAAAAATTCCACCTAGGCTAGAGGAGCCTTTGATCATTATCCGCATACCACAAAATCCCATGAAAGACCTTACAGTCGTCCCTTAGAACTACATGTCACGCCCCAAAACCGAGTAACGAGACCGGCGCCCAACCGGATGATCCCGGTCAAGCGGACCTGGATTGCCTTTCCTGCCCAACGCGTTACCCCGTGTTTACAATATACATTATTCCACATGAATTAGAAATTTAGAGTTTAAGCATGAATTTACCATTTGAATTCATTTCATCCTTTATCCTTTCAACATTTGGTAATCACAAAACATACAATAATTCCGATTCGGACCACGATTACTAGTAAACACAATTACTGCCCAAAATACATATATGTACAACCCACATCATGTCAGCGGAGCCTCTTAGAGTACTAAGAGTTTACACAATACTTTCCGACAACAAGGCCCTGACTATACCTTAGAAGACATAACATATACAAAAGAGATGATATAGACTACACACGGCCCCGAGAGGAAATGGGGCTCACGGGATCTGCTGAAGGAACGGAAGAGAGGCACCGCTATCGGCAGTTTAAGCTACCTGTTGTGGAACCACCTACATCCATATAAAAGATGTAGCGCCCCCAGCAAAAAAGGATGTTAGCACCTTTGAATAGTACTAGTATGTATGAGTAAATCTTATTCTAAGTAAAATCAAACAGTATACAATTGGAAGACTGTTAAGGTAACCACACAAGTACCACACAAATATACAGAAAATCACAAATGAAGATTCCACAGTTACTCATTCCAATTGTTCATCTGTTGCGGCGTGCAACTCGATCCCACCGTACATTCATATTTCACCATTATTACCTCTCCACCCTATTAATTCGTGTTGCAGCGCGCAACCCGATCCCACCGTACAATCACATTTCACCATTATTACCTCTCCACCCTTATTACTTCGTATTGCGGCGTGCTACCCGATCCCACCATACAATCATATTTGATAGCAACAATAACCAACAATTATATCACAGGGATCTTCATCATCAAGAACATAAGTTCATATCAACCAACAACTATATGAAGTCAAGGCACAATAATCCTTACCAATCAGTAACTCATATATGGTGTTGCCATCATTATTTAACTCAATTAAATCGATCCACGGTTTCTTTTCATCATTTGCCTCACTCGGCCCTTAGCAATTAGATACATTCCCACATTAGGGTACGTTAACATTCTTTCGTTTAGTATCACATACTTCCATAGTGACATATTTGAACATTTAACGAACCTTACACATGATAGGGTAAGCACAAAGAATCACCCTTCACAATCGCAGTTAGCGTGGTAATCGACTAAGAAAATGAGAGAATGAAATCTAACACCTCGACACAGCAGGACAATCAATTCACATATGCTCAAGCAATAATTTCATACCGTGTACTCGGACACCAACAATATGACTCTACAAAGATTAAAGTTAACCATATATACCTTGAATCAGAATTCCCCTTTAATTTTTTTATCACAAATCACCGGACCATCTAGCATCGTCAATCTATTCCATAATGTTACATATTTCACATAGAATTAGGAATCATAAACATAAATCAAACTCATTTAGGCATTTTAACAAACGCTATGTAACCCCTTAGATTACTAACCCTCTTTTTGAGAATAATTACCCAAACTCGTTTCCCTTTACTAGATTAGGGAGTTTAACTTACATGCATGCAAGGTATCGACATTTATCTCCAAGAATCAATTTATGTGTTCTATCCTTTTTAGCCAAAACCGGAGAATTAAAAGGAAATGGGATGGGGACTCACCTCTTAGAGTGAAGAAGATGAATAATTACTCAATAACTTCCAGGCTCGTGTGATAGTGAAGAATCAATTTTGGGTGAAGATGGAACCTTGTCTCTCAAGAAATGTCTTTTCCCTCTCTCTATTTTGTTAAGAAAATCGTTAAAATGGAAGGGGCAAGTATTTTTATGAACTAGGGGTCGGGTATAAAAATTAGAATTTTAAAAGTCCCGAAGCAGAAATGCGGTCAGGAATGCGATCGCATTCCTGTCGCATAAAGGGCCCTCAAATGGGCCAAAAAGAAACCGGACTTCCCAGGTACACGACCACTATGCGGTCTGCATACCTGTTATGCGATTGCATAGTGCGTCGCATAATATCACAACTCTGGAAAATTTTATCTTTTGAGTCCCTGGGTACTTTTTACTCAAAAAGGGTCCGTTTTAAGGATTTATACAGTTATAACAACACGGGGACCTATTTGGTCATTATTTTTAGCCATGAAATGTTGCGGGTCTTTACATTCTCCCCCACTTAATATCATTCGTCCTCGAATAAGGATCGGGGAATCACTAGAGTAGGAAAACACAAAATAAACCAACCCCTAAATTTTCACTAACTCCGATGATTTCTGGAAATCTCACCAGAGTTTCCTTGAATATAGGCCTATCCACCTGTCACAGAGCCCCCAAAACACATGTTTAACAAATTCCACACATTACCAGTCACTCCATCAACTCGCATATAGTTGGGTTACCTCAACAAGTCGTATGCAATTCAATTACTTCAACATGTTGTACCTTTTTCAGTTAACACCACAAACTTGCATACCATTTAACGATCACATGAATTTCACATAATTTATCTTACTTCAAGGAGTTGCAAATTAACCAAATAATCACAACATACACATATATGGCACAACTTGAGAAGTTACAGTAGTAGGGCAATTAGGGGGGGGGTGGGGGAATGGGGTGCTTTTGCACAAAATTTGACACAACATATAATTGCTTAGGAATGACAATTTTCAAACCATTACCGTACTTATTCAAACCAATGGGGATATTTCTCTTTCATTTCATTTTCCGCTTCCTATGTGGCTTCCTCGACTTGTTGAATTCGCCATAGCACTTTAACAAAAGCAATCTCTTTCTTCCTCAATCTACGGACTTGCCTATCAAGAATAGAAACTGGAACCTCTTCATATGACAATCCTTTATTAATTTTAACCGTCTCAACCGGCACAATGGCGGATGGATCCCCAATCACCTTCTTCAACATGGACACATGAAACACCGGGTGCACTAATGACATTTCAGGGGACAATTCAAGTCTATAAGCCACCTGTCATGTCCTTTGAGTGATCCGATAAGACCCGATATACCTAGGGCTCAATTTTCCTTTCTTCCCAAACCGCATTACTCCCTTCATGGGAGATATATTCAAGAACACCCAATCATCTACTTGAAAATCCAAATCCCTACGACCAACGTCCGCAAAGGATTTCTGGCGACTCTGAGCAGTTTTCATCCTCTCCTGAATGACTCTAACTTTTTCCATAGCCTACTGCACGAGATCCGGCCCTAGAAATTCTACTTCGCCAACTTCGAACCATCAAATAGGAGACCTATACTTTCTTCCGTAAAATGCCTCAAATGAGGCCATCTGAATACTAGTGTGGAAGCTGTTATTATAAGCAAACTCTATAAGCGGAAAGTGATCATCCCAGCTACCCTTGAAATCTAAAACGCAAGCTCATAACATATCTTTAAGAGTTTGAATAATTTTCTCCGCTAGACCGTCTGTCTGCGGGTGGAAAGCTATGCTGAGATTTACCTGAGTACCCAAACCTTGCTGAAATTTCCTCCAAAAGTTAGTTGTGAACTGGTCCCCTCGATCCGAGATAATAGAAACAGGAGTGCCATGGAGTCTAACTGTTTCCTTGATATACAACTGAGCGTACTGTTTTGCAGTATCGATGGACTTGACTGGGAAGAAGTGAGCTAATTTTGTGAGTCGATCCACTATCACCCAAATTGAGTCGAACTTGTGCTGAGTGCAGGGTAATCCTACCAAAAAGTCCATATAGATCATCTCCCATTTAAACAATGGTATTTCCATAAGCTGCGTCAACCCACCGGGCCTCTGATGGTCGGCCTTCACTTACTGACGATTCGGACACCTAGCCACAAAGTCCGCCACACCCCTCTTCATACCATTCCACCAATAAATATTTTTGAGATCATGATACATCTTTGTAGAACCTGGGTGTACTGAATAACTGGAATTGTGAGCCTCTGCCATTAGCCTTTCCCGAAGATCATCCACATCCAGAACACATAACCTCCCTTGGCACCGCAAAACATCGTCATCATTTCTGAGCAAAAATGTCGAGGTCTTGTGATTCAGGGTTGCCTCTCTCAACTATACCAATGCTGGATCTATGGATTGCTTTTCCTTGAATTCTGTTACAAGTGAAGATTCTTCTCCATTATGCACCACGACATCCCCTTCGTTTGAGGTCGAAAGACAGACCCCCAGACTAGCCAACTGATAAGCCTCCCAAGCCAAATACCTCTGATCTGCTTCCAAATGAGCCAAGCTACCCATGGACTTCCGACTAAGGGCGTCGGCCACCACATTCGCTTTCCCCGGATGGTACAAAATATTGATATCATAATACTTGAGCAACTCCAACCATCTTCGCTTCCTTAAATTTAACTCCTTCTGCTTGAATAAGTATTGAAGACCCTTGTGGTCTGTGAACACATCCACATGGACCCCATAAAGATAATGCCGCCAGATCTTCAGTGCAAACACAACCGCTACGAGCTCCAAATCATGCGTCGGATAATTCTTCTCGTAATTCTTGAGATGCCCAGAAGCATACTCTATAACCTTCTCGCACTTCATCAACACACACCCCAAACCAATCCTTGAAGCATCACAATAAACCACAAATCCCTCTGTACCCTCTGGCAAGGTCAACACCGACTCCGAAGTCAATCTCAATTTCAATTCCTGAAAACTCTTTTCACAAGCATCGGACCACTGGAACCTCACTTCTTTCTGCGTCAACTTAGTCAGCGGGAAGGCAAGAGTAGAGAATCCCTCAAAAAAACTTCGATAATACCTAGCTAGACCAAGAGAAACAACGAATCTTTGTTGGGGTCGTCGATCTAGGCCAATCCTTTACTGTTGCGATCTTTTGGGGATCAACCTGAATCCCTTCCCTGGAAACAACATGGCCCAAAAAGGTGATAGATTCTAGCCTAAACACACATCTTGAAAACTTCGCATACAACTAGTGCTGATGAAGGGTATGCAGAACTTCCCTGAGGTGATTATCATGATCTTCCTGACTCTACGAATAAACAAGGATGTCGTCAATGAAGACAATCACGAAGGAGTCAAGAAACAGTTTGAAAACCCGATTCATAAGATCCATAAAAGCTGTTGGGGCATTGGTTAGACCAAAAGACCTTACCAGAAATTCGAAGTGCCCATAACGGGTCCTGAAGGCGGTCTTAGGAATATCTTGCTCCCTGATCTTCAACTGGTGATACCTAGACCGTAAGTCAATCTTTAAGAAGAACCTAGCACTTTGCAACTGGTCAAATAAATAATCTATCCGAGGTAATGGATATTTGTTTTCGATAGTGACCTTGTTGAGCTGCCGATAATCAATACTCATCCGAAGAAATCCATCTTTCTTCCTCACAAAAAGAACCAGTGTGCCCCAAGGCGACACACTTGGCCGAATGAAACCCTTTTCCAATAGATCTTTCAATTGTTCTTTCAACTCTCTCAGTTCCGCTGGCGCCATCCTGTAGGGTGGAATAGATATTGGCTGCGTATCTGGCAATACATCAATCCTGAATTCAATCTCTCTATCTGGCGGAACGCCAGGAAGCTCATCCGGATATAGTTCTAGATACTCATTCCCAACCGGCAAGGACTCGGAGAGGCACCTCTCAAGTGGTGTCCGCAATCCGGACCAAATGGTACCTGATCATTTTTTAGGCCTTGAGGTAGGAAATAAACCTACCCCTCAGCACAACATCATTCCCCTTCCATTCGATAACTTGTTCATTACGAAACTCGAGCCTCATAATTCTGGTTCGGCAATCTAGTTTAGCAAAGCACGAGTAGAGCCAATCCATTCCCATGATAACATAAAAATCCACCATTCCTAGCTCAATAAGATCGGCCGTGGCATCTCGACCACACACCATGACAACACAATTCCTATAGACTCGCGCGGCCGTAATAGAATCACCAACCGGAGTCGACACAGAGAACAACTCATGAAGTTGTTTGGGTTCTATCCCAAAACTTGAAGCAATAAATGGAGTAACATAGGACAATAAAGACCTGGGATCAATAAGAGTATAAACATCATGCATTTGGACAGTCAGAATACTTGTGACGACATCTGGGGAAGCCTCCGCACTCTGGCGGCCACTCAAAGCATATAACCGATTGGGTCCCCTCGACCCCATGCTCCACCCCTAGCTGCACCGCACCCTGCTGGAGCTGGAGGGAATGTGAAGACATAGTGATTGAAGAGCTGGAGGGCTGAGCAGTACCCCTACCCCCACCGTGACTGGGTGCACGGCAGCCTCTCTGGATATGGCCTCTCTTTCCGCATCTATAGCACACCGGTATATCCATGTAACAAGGCTCATAATGTAACCTCCCACACTTAGGGCATGAGGCCCTCCACTGCTGCTGGAACCTTCCACCTGAACGACCGGACTGATGGAACCTCCTGCTATTTGAACCTAGTCCAAAGCAACCTCCCTACTGATAACTATGCCCTCATGACGGGGCACTGATCGAGGACTGAGCATAGGACTGGGATGGCCCTGATGACCTTCTCCCAAGGGCTGATCTCCCACCTGCAACTGAACTCCCAGGGCTGCCCGCTGACCGGGCCCTACTACCACTCTCTCTCTCCATCCTTATCTTTAACTTCCGAGCCTCTGTAGCCTGGGGGAATCCCACGATATTCCCATAATTCATAACCGAATGCAAGGTAGCTGTAGGAGCTTCATTAACAACCAAGGGACCAAGGCCCTGAACAAACCGTCGAACTCTGGCCTCCATTGTCGGCATCATGTGGATGGAATATTTGGACAGGCACACGAACTTCATGTGGTACTCCCACACACTCATGTTGCCCTGCTTAAGGACCTCAAACTCCACAGCACGGGCTGCCATAGTCTCGGCAGGCAAGAAATGACCCATGAAGGCATCAACAAACTCATCCCACTTCGCCGGAGGGCTCCCCTCCCCACGGGAACCCTCACCCACATCTCAAACCACGAATACGCCGCTCCCTTTAGCTTGTAGGAAGCCAACTTAACCCCCTCTGTCTCTGTAGACTTCATAACACAGAGAGTCATGTATATTTCATATATAAAGTCCTAGGGATCTGCCTTTGGGTCGGTGCTTGTGAACTCTGGAGGGGCTAACCGCAGAAACTGGTTGACTCTGGAAACTGAAGAATCCCGTTGCTCTCTAGAGGACGCAGGGGTAGCATGAGATCCTTGGTCCTGTGAGGCCACTAGCTGAGTCAACATCTGAATAGCTCCCCTGAGGTCCCCATCAGAAATACAGGGATCAGAAGCTGGGGCTGAGGAGGGATCAGGAACATCAGCGGGAGGGGTTTTAGCACCCTTCCCTGGAGTAGGGACAGGGATAGTCTGACCTGGAGTGGAGGAGTCGGGCTGGTTTGTGGCCAGGGAATCATTCACACCCGCACCACCAGCTGGAGAATTTGTGGCCACTCCTGGGGTGGCATTGGCCTCTGGGCCGAGTCGCTCTCATCTTGGGTGCCATTTTCTGAAAATTGGGACAATGCACGAGTTAAATAAAGATTTTATCACCTTCCACTTCATCGCACGATACAGAGTAACAATGAAAGGGTATTTTCCTAAATGTCCATGCAGCCCCCTAATTATAGATGTGGTCGATAACACACCGATAAGAAGGGCTCTATTAGACACGGCTCTGAGACATCCTAGGACACTTTAAAAACTGAGCTCTGATACCAAGTTTGTCACGCCCCAAAACCGAGGAACGAGACCGGCGCCCAACTGGATGATCCCGGTCAAGCGGACCTGGATTGCCTTTCCTGCCCGACGCATTACCCCGTGTTTACTATATACATTATTCCACATGAATTAGCAATTTAGAGTTTAAGCATGAATTCACCATTTGAATTCATTTCATCCTTTATCCTTTCAACATTTGGTAATCATAAAACATAAAATAATTCTGATTCGGACCACGATTACTAGTAAACAAAATTACTTCCCAAAATACATATATGTACAACCCACATCATGTCTACAGAGCCTCTAAGAGTACAAAGAGTTTACACAATACTTGCCGGCGACAAGGCCCCGACTATATCTTAGAAGACATAACATATACAAAAGAGATGATATAGACTACGCATGGCCTCGAGAGGAAATGGGGCTCACCGGATCTGCTGAAGGAACAGAAGGAAGGCACCACTATCGGCGGTCTGAGCTACCTGCTGTGGGACCACCTACATCCATATAAAAGATGTAGCGCCCTTGGAAAAAGGACGTTAGTACCTTTGAATAGTACTAGTATGTATGAACAAAGCTTATTCTAAGTAAAATCAAACAATACACAATTGGAAGACAGTCAGGGTAACCACACAGATATACAGAAAATCACAAATGAAGATTCCATAGTTACTCATTTCAATTTTTCATCTGTTGCGGCGCGTAACCTGATCCCACCGTACATTCATATTTCACCCTTATTACTTCGTGTCGCGTTGCGCAACCCGATCCTTACGTACAATCACATTTAACCCTTATTACCTCTCCACCCTTATTACTTCGTGTTGCGGCACGCAACCCGATCCCACCGTACAATCATATTTGATAGCAACAATAACCAACAATTATATCAGAGGGATATTCATCATCAAGAACATATGTTCATATCAACCAACAACTATATGAAGTCAAGGAACAATAATCCTTACTAAACAGTAACTCATATATGGTGTTGCCATCATTATTTAACTCAATTAAATCAATCCACGGTTTCTTTTCATCATTTTCCACACTCGGACCTTAGCAATTAGACACATTCCCATATTAGGGTACGTTAACATTCTTTCATTTAGTAGCACATACTTCCATATTGACATATTCGAACATTTAACGAACCTTACACATGATAGGGTAAGCACAAAGAATCACCCTTCATAATCGCAGTTAGCATGGTAATCAACTAAGAAAATCAAAGAATGAATTCTTACACCTCGACACAACAGGACTATCAATTCACATATGCTCAAGAAAGAATTTCATACCGTGTGCTCGGACACCAACAAGATGACTCTACAAAGATTAAAGTTAGCCATACATACCTTGAATCGGAATTCCCCTTTCATTTTTTTATCACAAATCACCGGACCGTCTAGAACCGTCAATCTATTCCACAATGTGACATATTTCACTTAGAATTAGGAATCATGAACATAACTCGAACTCATTTACGCATTTTATCGAACTCTATGTGACCCCTTAGACTACTAACCCCTTTTTTGTGAATAATTACTCAAACTCATTTCCCTTTACTGGATTAGGGAGTTTAACTTACATGCATGCAAGGTAGGCATTTATCTCCAAGAATCAATTTATGTGTTGTACCCTTTTTAGCCAAAACCGGAGAATTAAAAGGAAATGGGGTGGGGACTCACCTCTTAGAGTGAAGAAGATGACAATTACTAAATTACTTCCAGGCTCGAGTGATAGTGAAGAATAAATTTTGGGTGAAGATGGAACCTTCTCTCTCAATAACTCTCTCTTCCCTCTCTCTATTTTATTCAGAAAATCGTTAAAATGGAAATGGCTAAGTGTTTTTATGAACTGGGGGTCGGGTATAAAAATTAGAATTTAAAAGTCACGAAGCAGAAATGTGGTTAGGAATACGATCGCGTTCCTGGTATGCGGTCCGCATTCCTGTCGATAAATGGCCCTCAAATGGGCCAAAAAGAAATCGGACTGCCCAGGTATGCGACCACTATGCGGTCCACATACCTGTTATGCGATCACATAGTGCGTCGCATAATAACGCAACTTTGGAAAATTTTATCTTTTGCGTCCCTGGGTACTTTTTACTCAAAAAGGGTCCGTTTTAAGAATTTATACAGTTATAACAACACGGGGACCTATTTGGACATTATTTTTAGCCATGAAATTTTATGGGTCTTTACACTACAACCAGAAAGTGGTCACATACAAAGGGAAGGAAGTTAGGAGAGAATTAAATGAACAAACCAATTTGGGAAGTATCACAACCCAGAAGAATTGAATAAGTCCAAGTAGAAGCGGTCCCCCCTCAAAAAGCCGGTTACTGCCGAAGAAGCGGAGGAATTTTTCCAGAAGATGAAAACCTCGGAGTATGCTGTAATTGATCAACTTAGAAAGGCTCCCTCCCAGGTTTCACTTTTGTCTCTACTGATGAGCTGAACGAACACCAGAAGGTGCTTCTAAAGACGCTAAATGAGGAGTGTGTTCCGATGGAGACCACAATTAAACATTTGGAAAGAGTGGCAGAGCTATTTTTGGAAGTCAACCGAATCTCCTTCAGTAGAAATAACTTGCCTCTAGAAGAAGCCGCCCACAACAAGGCCCTTCAATTGACTGTCAAGTATGAATGATATTATGTGAAAAGAGTCATGTTGGACGGTGGATTCAATGTCGATATTTGTCCTCTATCAACATTACAATGGATGGAAATTGGGACAGAAAGGATTAAACCAAATAATGTTTGCGTGCAAGCTTTCGACAGTGTCAAAAGGGATACGATAGAGGAAATTGTCTTGATCCTAACCATTAGTGTAAAGAACCATAAAATTCCATGTCTAAAAAAAATGCCTGAATGGGTCCCCATGTGGTTATAACTGTAGAAATTCTTAAAATGGACCCTTCTGGAGTAAAAAGTACCCATGGACTTAAATTTTCCAGAATTGCACAGATCTGCGATCCACTATGCGGTCACAGATTAGGTATGCAGACCGCATAGTGGTCGCATACCTGGACAGCCTGCTGTCTAATTTGAGGACAGCTATGCGGCCCAAGATGCGTCCGCATTTTGGGAATGTGGACCGCATAGCTGTCGCATCCTTGAACCTCCATTTATGCGAAGGAAGTTATGCGACGCACTATGTGATGGCATAACAGGTATGCGGTAGTGGACCGCATACTTGGGCAGTCCGGTTCCCATTTTGGCCCATTTGAGGTTCATTTATCCGACAGGAATGTAGACTGCATAGAAGGAATATGATCGCATTCCTGACCGCATTTCCTTATTCGGGGCTTCTAATTTCTAATTCTAAAACCTGACCCCCAGTTTTATAAAACACCCCTCCCCTTCATGTTTAACAACTACCTGACTAAAATCGAGAGAAGTGAGTTCTAGTGAGAGAAGTCCTCATCTTCCCCAAGTCGGTCCTCCATCTCTACTCAGGCCTGGAATTAATCGAGTAGTCGTCATCTTCTTCACCATAAGAGGTAAGTCTTCACCCCATTTCCCCAAATTGTCAGATTTTAGTTAGAATAGGACACACATAGGTTGGTTCTTGAAGATGAGAGTTAAGACCTTGGATGCATGCGAATAATCTTCTATAATCTTGCAAAGGAAGTAGGCTAGGTCAACCTTTCACTATAGAAGGGGCTAGTTAATCTAAAGGACCACATAATATTTGATAAAATGCCCAAATGAGTTCAAGGTTCCTAACTCTAAGTCTGAATGTGTCACATTGTAAACTAGATTGAAGGCGTTAGAAGGTCCGGAGATTTTGGATAGAAATTATAGAGAAATTCCAACTCGAGGTATGTATGGATAACTCTAATCCTCATAGGATAAACCCATTGTGCTCACTTTCTGGGGATGATTCTCTTGTCGGATATCTATGGAATTTATGTGTTCTATGTTCCTAATTGAGGAATCTTTGCTTCTATGTCATTCCATGCTAATACTATATCGTTGTGCTACTTGAGTATATGAGTTGTGATCATTATATTCCTTCTTATACTATGTGTGTGATCCTTGCATATGATGGGTGTGATAATTATGAAAGACTAGAATAATACGAAATATGAATCAAGAGTTTCTATGATATGAAATGTGGGTAAAGAGATAGTAATGATGTGAAATGCGAAAAATGAGGTTGAATTGTTGTGAAACATGAATTAATGGAATGTATGGTTATGGAATATGGATTAAAGGATGAATTGTTGTGACATGTCAATGAAAGGATTCTAATGATATGAAAGACGATTCAAAGAACAATATGTGTTGGGGATCAAAAAGGTTAAAAATGATGTAAATGATCTAAAACACCCATAATTGTACCAGGAGAATGTCCTAGGGGTGAGAAGGCCTATCCGGTCTGGCTGGGATCGGACTCCATGCCGTACACATGGATGACTTGATATTGTGATATGATTATGATCTGATGATGATTATTGTCCTCACTATTTACAGTTGAGATGGCCTATCCGAACGGGTAGAGATCGCACTCCGTGTGTTGTGCACAAGCCACGGTGTTAACCTAACCGATTCGGGTAGAGATAACACTCCGTGAGAACAAGACACGGTGGTTATATGTGATGGGATTGAAATTCGGACCTCAGCTAGGGTGGCTTACCCGATCGGGCAGAGATCGGACTCCGTGTGATAACGACACGGTGGATCAGTAATAATACTAACAAGATGAACTTAAAAGTACATTAACCAAAATATTGCAAAACGGGATGAGGGATGTGGTAACTCTCATTTGTGTTTTTCCTTGCCTCGGTGTATTCTTATATGATGCCTCTATTTGTGTTGACTGTTGATGTTTATCCTATCTAGAGTAGGTTTGTTCATACACGCTAGTGCTATTCAATGGTACTAACGTCCCTTTTGCCGGAGGCTCTACATCTTTTAAATGGATGTAGGTGGTTCTGTAGCAGGTAGGCTGATCGCCGATAGTGGTTCCTTTCCTTCCATATCTTCAGCAGTCTTGGTGAGCCCCACCTCCTCTCGATGATGTGTGTAAATAATGTTGACTCATTTTTTTTATGTCATTCCTTTTGAGGTATAGCCGGGGCCTTGTTACCGGCAAGTCTATGTATTTTTCTCCGTACTCTTGGAGTCTCCGTAGACACTATGTGGGTTGTATATACATATTTTGGGCAGTAGTTGTATTTACTCGTAATCGTGGACTGAATCGAAAATGTTGCATGTAGCTTGTATCTTTTGGGATCATCAAATGCTAAAATATTAAAAGGAGAAATGGACTTAAGTTGTACGCCCATGCTTTGATTTAATTTTCTATTTCATATAGAAAATTGTATATTATAAACACGGGGTAACACGTTGGGCAGGAAAGGCAATCCAGGTCTGCTTGACCAGGATCATCCGGTTAGGCACCGATATCGTCCCTCGGTTTTGGGGCGTGACAAACTTGGTATTAGAGCCTAAGTTTTTAAAGTGTACTAGGATGTCTTGGGGGCGTGTCTAGTAGCACCCTTCTTATCGGTGTGTTGTCGACCACATTTATAATTAGGGGGCTACATGGACATTTGGGAATTTCACCCTTCTTTGATACTCTAATCGTGAGATAGAGATCAAGTTAGGAAGTTAGTTTTCTCTCCAAACTTACTCTCAAAATGAGTAATCGTGATACCATAATCCGCGTGTTTGAAGCCATGAGGAGGGATAGATCCTACCATTGAGTCCGAAGGGATTTCCCAAGGGCTTGTTAGGAGAATGTATGGGTTGTGGAGGGGTTGGTAGACCCTATCACTAAGAGGGGAGTGTCCTTTTCCCTATTGATGTCATTTCACCACAAAATACTATAGTATATCGGCATGGTACCAACGTACGTTAGGGATGTGGAGTCGAGGGGCATCAATTCAGCTATTTCCCTATCAACCTAAAGTCACCAAGTAAGTCACTCCTTAGCACAACCAACATACTCTTGTTGTATATGTACATCCATATTGAAGAAATTTCATAGGCATGGTCTTAGTAAATGTTGAAGTCACAAACTATTGCATACATCTACTCTTTGAACGATATCCATTAGTTCGTGAATCCACTCTACCAAAAATTCTCTTATAAGAAATCTCTTATGACATTGAGCTCTAAAATCATGTCCTTGAATGGAGTTGTAACTATAGAATTACTACTTCCCACACGCCTTTCTAAACTCTTAACAAGGTACTACACCTGAAGAATTCCATATCGAATGAATGGATGAACAATTATCATATTTTCGCATAAGATAAAAAGATATTACCTCTCGACCATTTATTCTTCTCTATTCAAAACCCTAGGCCATTGTTCTCCGAGTTTCTACTTCACTCTAAATGTTGACATGATATCATGGTGAAGATCTTGCCTTGTTTCATCACTCTTTTTAGTCTGGTAGTGCCCTCACTCTATTTTGTTGAGACTTTCATTTTCGCCTAGTGATTGGAATCGACAAGATTTTCATTTGCTTGGCGAGTTCTCCCTCTTCTTTTGCAAGTTATTTTCTGGATTTGATCTGCTCAATTACTTTTGGTAACATTGCTATATCTCCATCGATGCTAGGGTTTGTCGAGCCTCTATTTTTCTAACTGGATCATGCTACTTATTCTTGTTGCCATCTTATTCTTGAAGGTTGTTCTTCTTCTGGTTGTAAGGAAGACGAGCATTTTCGCTCCTCCTTTGGTTTGCATAGTATGTGTTTAAGTGTCTCTATATGTTAATTGCTCTATGTTGCTACGACTCCAACTGATTTTGATGTTTGTAGTGGCTCCCCTTGCCGTTAAGCTATTGAGTTTACTCCTAAAACCTCAAGTTCCCTTTTTGGTAGTTCATCTGACATACCCGGCTTTCCCCTAGTTGATGACCCATTTCTCAGTTCCAACTTCGAGGGCTGAAGAAAGAGCATAATTCTGTCCCTTGTATCTAGAAATACAATTTCTTTTACCAATAGTAATCCACCCAAATTCTTTACCAATTCCGCTGAATACAGGAAATGGGATAGATGTAACAATACATTTCTTTTCTAGTTAACTAGTTTTCGGTCCTCTAATATTACTGGAGTTTTCAGTATTTTGATATAACTAAACAAGAATTTGGGATTATAGGTGGCGGGGACAAGTCAATCCATCCTCTTACTTTAACTACAAGCCTGCTTCATTCACTATCGGTTATACTAGCCCTTCTCAATCCTATTCCCTTAGAAGCACTATCCTTAAAGGTTGAACTCTGAACCAGGAAGACTAGCACTAATTTTAAAATACTTCTAGATATCTGGTCAATGGATTAATAAATACCACAAATTACATGGGTTCCCACTTCACTTCAAGTTCTCAAGGGTTTTGTAGAAGGGTGTTGTGGAGCTTCATTGTGAAGTAGATTCGCTAGCCATAGTTGGATTTTTGAATTCTGGAGCTATACATCATGTGACTACATAGATCTTCTTTCAAATTTTTTTTAGCTTCACGTGATCCCTTATATTACCACCCTTCCTAGTAGTTGCAATGTAAAGGTCACTACTATAAGCTCTCTCACTTCCTTTTCATTTGTTTTGCATCATGTGTTGTTCACCCGTGATCTTCAATGCGATATTATCTCAATTTCTTGACTAGTTATCCAACTATATGATTTGATTTAATTAGACTCACTTTTATGTACCCTACAAGTTCCCTGAGAGTGGGAAAATTTCCCCTTTACTATAGACTTCTAATGCCTTCAACTCTGTTTAAGCTTGTTGATTCCAAATGATCCTCGTAGTTGTGATGCCTTACTATCTATTTTCATCTGGTAACTCTCCTTGTGAATCTAACTTTTTGCCTTATGGCATCAAGGGTCGGGGTATGTTCCTTCTGTTAGGATAAAAAGATATTGCTCGCACTCCTTGTGAGATTTTCTCCTAAACAATCATCCATCTGCATTGCTTTTCCATGTGACTAGATAACTCAGGTTACTCTACTCTGATAAGTGCATCAAGACTTCTCACTCTTTCATAATTATTCATATGGTCACTTCGAGGCCTTATTTTACACTAACTCGTAATGATTTTAAGTACGTTCTCGACATTGTTGATGATTTTCTAGGGCTACGAGGGCTTGTCTCATGGGTTCCAAAAGTAATGATTCTCCTTAAAGTTCAAGCTTAAATTTCCATGATTTCAAACAAAAGTGTGTCTCCTTTTCAAAAGTCTTAAATAGGCCGGATTTGATGAGGTTATGTGGCTTTCTTCTCACTCGGCTCCTAGGAGTATTGACAACGTCATTGTCATGTATGGGAATTTTGCTACCTCTGGCATTCCACCACCTTAGGAAGGGTTAGATTGTTCAAACTATGATAATCTCATAAGTAGATGACTTCTTTTCCATCCTCATGCGCTTGGCATAAATTCCTTATGTTGCTTATTGTTAGGAGTGAAATCAAATTCCACGTATTACATTTGCGTCCTCAATCACACCCATGTTACAAGAGTCTTACCATTGGAGCTCAACTAATTACCTTACACTCAGGGACAAAACCAGCGTATCCCACTTGATCACTTCTTTAGAATCTCAAGTTCACGTACATGGTATCCACCTCATCTAAGAATACTAGTCACCACTATGCTTAATTTCTGATAATTGATGTAGTCACCTGGATTAAACCATGTCAGCCTCATTAATAGAAATCCTCGTGTCTCTTAGCATATAACCTCATGAAATACTCCGCTCATCACGTTAATGGGTTCCTGAGTAATTCCAGCCCAATATTGAACTCCATTGCTCTTTATTGTATTAGATTTGTTTGGTTTTGATTGTTCAAACGTGTCAAATTCACCCCGTTATCACACATATTTAGTAGGTAATCTTATGGTCAATTTATTATAACACATCTTACAGTAATCGTGAAGGTCACCACGAGTTTAGTTTGGGTGCTCGCATAGAGATTTAGAATTCAGGAGGGTGAACCGATTATTCTCAAAATTTTCCTTGGTAGATGTTATGTGAATTGATAATGAAGGGTACATAAGCGCATTTCCCATTAGGTTGCACTAGGGGTATGATGTTTCTCATGTATTTGTGTTTTCATATATCTATGTCTAAGAAGGTAGTTGGAAGATCCTTTGTGTATCATTTTGGTGTAGATTATTGAAGGTGAAGTTAATGGGTAGTTAGCTTATGCGAGGTATCTAGATATCATCCTTGTTAGGTAAGTTTAGGGGTTGTGATTGTTTCCGCGAATGTGTTATGGAAAAGCTTGTAAGTCGAGGAGGCCACCTTGAAGGCCGGAAGTGTCGTGGAAGGAAAATATTTTCGCTTGATTATATATCAATTAGTTTTGACTTGAAAGGTACCTTATTGGTGTTATGATCTAAAAAAAATGTGCAGTCCATGTGCAGGTGTCATTACGATAATGTAGTTCTTGTGAAGCTGAGAATTAGTGTTATGGGTAAATACATTGTGGTGCTTTGTCGAGTTATTGATGAGCTTTTAGGATGTTTTTGGGGTGATTCTCTAACTGGTGGATAGGCTTAGTTACCAAGGAGATGCTGCCGAAATTTCTAAAAAATTTGGTTTTGAAAGTTGTCATCTGTAATCAATTACATCGGTGCCAAATTTTGTGCAATAACATTCCACTCTCCTAATTACCCTACTATTATGACTTCTCAAACTTTGTGCCATAAATGTATATGTTGTTGTGATTAGTTGGATCATGTGCAACTCCTTGAAATAGCTGAATCATGTGCAACTCATTGTAATAGCTGAATTATATGCAACTCATTGTAATAGCTGAATTATGTGCAACTCATTGTAATAGTTGAATTATGTGCAAATTTGTGGAGTTAACTGAACTATGTGTGGCTTGTGGAAGTAATTGAATTATATGCAACTAGCTGAAATAACCGGATTATGTGCAAATTGATACAGTAACTGAAAATGTGTGGAGTTGGTTAAAATGTGTTTCGGGGGCTCTCTGATAGGTAAATAGGCCTAATTACAAAGAAAACTCTGGAGAAATTTTTAGGAAATATCAGAGTTAGTAAAATTTTTGGGGTTGGCATGTTTTGTGTTCTCTTAACTAATTGATTCCCCGATCCTCATTCGAGGACAAATAATTCTAAGTGGGGGAGGATGTAAAGAACCATAAAATTTCAAGTCTAAAAACAATGCCCGAATGGGTCCCCATTTGGTTATAACTGTAGAAATTCTTAAAACGGACCCTTGTGGAGTAAAAAGTACCCCGGGACTTTAAAGATAAAATTTTCCAGAATTGTGCAGATCTGCGATCCACTATGTGATAGCAGATCAGGTATGCGGACCGCATAGTGGTTGCATACCTGGACAGCCTGTTGTCCAATTTGAGGACAACTATGCGGCCCAAGATGCAATCGTATTTTGGGAATGCGGACTGCATAGCTGTCACATCCTTGCACCTCCATTTGTGCGGAGGAGGTTATGCGACACACTATGTGATTGCATAATAGGTATGTGTACCGCATAGTGGTCGCATACCTGGGCAGTCCGGTTCCTATTTTGGCCCATTTGAGGGCCATTTATGCGTCTGGAATGCGTACCGCATAGCAGGAATGCGATCGCATTCCTGACCGCATTTCCTACTTCAGGGCTTGTAATTTCTAATTCTAAAAACCGACCCCCAGTTTTATAAAATACCCATCCTTTTCATTTTTAACAACTATCTGACTAAAATAAAGAGATGTGAGAGTGGGTGCTAGTGAGAGAAGTCCTCATCTTCCCCAAGTCGGTCCTCCATCACTACTCAAGCCTGGAATTAATCGAGTATTCGTCATCTTATTCACCATAAGAGGTAAGTCTTCACCCCATTTCCCCAAATTGTTAAATTTTGGTTAGAGTATGACACACATAGTGTTACACCCCATGTTTTTGTATGTGGAAGTACGCCACAAGTAAATTGACGTAAGTTCGGGAATGAGATTTATTTTGGATTTATAAGTATCAGGCTATTTCAAAAAAGGGATAAGTAAATTTGTGAATGTGAGAGGGTAATCAAATCAATAAAAAATGAGTGTCGTCGAGGTTTGGCATTTTGGAATAAAATACGACCCAAGCTAAAATACCTGGTATTTATGGAATCGTACCATACAAGGTACCACATGGCCATGATAGTAAGGTAAATAAGGTATGTTAAAAGTGAGTAATATTTTAAGTAATTCGAGATAATTCATAACTATGTGGGTAATTGGTTAATGAGAGATTAACAAGTTAATAAAATGATTAGTGGGTAATTAATCCAATAAGTCTTATATCTCCAAACGTAGCAGCCAAGATTTGATGGAAGTATGACTCATATTCCAATTTAAATAGATGGCAACTTAACATGTAATATACAAAAGACATCTACTTCTAGATTTTTTAATATAAAGAATCAGATGTGAGTTTTCCAAGTACTTGCGTGAGTTCTTATAAAGATTCTTACAGATTCTTTACAAAAGACATCTCCTTCTAGCTTTTTCAATACCAAGAACCAGATGTGAGTTTTCCAAATACTAACATGAGTTCTTATAAGGATTCCTACAAATTCTTTACAAATTCCTACAAAGGAATACTACAACAGAACACTAGAATTCCTACAAGTTTCAACAATTCCAACGAGAATTATTTACACACTAGCAACGTAAAATTTTGCGGTTCTAAATGGGTACGATGCAATCTTACAGAGTTTACCCTACTTCAGGTATGTTAAGGCTATCTCTTCTTCCTTTTGGAATGGTCCAAATTATACTGAAGAAACGAGTAAATGCATTGTTTCTATAATTCATAGAAATATTAGGGGTGTATATATTCTTCATTCCCCATGAGAATTATTATTATTTTTTGTTCATGGGTCTCAGGATAATACGCAGTTGGACAAGTTTATCAGGAAGGAATA
This sequence comes from Nicotiana paniculata, assembly GCA_005239505.1. Lineage (NCBI taxonomy): Eukaryota > Viridiplantae > Streptophyta > Magnoliopsida > Solanales > Solanaceae > Nicotiana > Nicotiana paniculata. The sequence continues at coordinate 22,127 of ML324156.1, forward strand.
TTGAGATTATTACGTACTTTTCATGCATTTCATACATGTGCATTGACCCATGACCAGATGGTGTTATATACGCGTATATATGTAAATATATGTATAAGGGATATAGGAAAAGGTTACAGCATTATATACGCTCCACCACCTAATCAGCTGGTATATGATGATGATGTTGCCCACAGTGGCTGAAATATGATTCAAACGGCGTTATATACGTGTATATATGTATGTATATTAAAACAGCGTTATATACGTGTATATAAGTATGTATATGGGATATGGGAAAGGTTATGGCGTTAAATACGCACCACCACCTGATCAACTGGTATACGATGATGATTTTTCTCACAGTTGCCGATATGATATGATGAGATGCCCTCAGAGGCTGATGATGTTATGAAACATATACTTATGCACGACATGACATTCATACGCATATGCATGATGCTAAAAGTGATTTATTATTTACAGAGTTAACCAGACATATAGGTTCAGTCAATTACTCTATATCTCTTCCATGTCTCTTATGTATTTATTTATGTGCCTTACATACTCAATACATTATTTGTACTGACATCCCTTTTGCCTGGGGATGCTGCGTTTCATGCCTGCAGGTCCCGATAGACAGGTCAAGAGCCCTCCACGTAGGCTATCAGCTCAGCGGAAGATGTTGGTGCGCTCCATTTGCTTCGGAGTCGCTTGTTTGGTTAGTATTATTTAGACGGGTATTGTTTGGTATGGCGGGACTCTATCCCGACCTTTATGACATTTATGTACTATTAGAGGCTTGTATAAATATGTCGTATACGTGAAATATTGTACGACCTTGTCGGCCTATATTTGGAGTTTACAAATGATTATGTTGGCCTATTAGGCCCATATGTCACATGTATATGATAATGTAATAAGAAACATAGGTTACGTTGGTACTCGGTCGAGTAAGGTATCGGGTGCCCGTCGCGGCCCATTGGTTTGGGTCGTCACAAAAGTGGTATCAGAGCAGTTCTCTCCTAGAGAGTCTACAAGACGTGTCTAGTAGAGTCTTGTTTATGGGTGTGTCGTGCACCACACTTATAAGCAGGAGGCTATAGGGAATTTAGGATTGTCACTCTTTATTCTTAATCTAGATAGTGTGGTAGAGCTCACTTATAAGAATTCAAATTCCAAAATTCTATTTTTATTTGTAATAAGACGATGCCTACGTTCAGAAAGATGACCGATGAGAGATATAGCTGTGGAAGTATTGAATTAGAGGAACTCGACTTTGTATCATGCTTATGATAAGTAAGTATGGGGTCTTCAGCAGATCATGTGCGTACTGAAAGGTGCAAGTTTCTTAATAAGAAGCCTTAAGGCAAGAATGCCTATCCACCTCTATGGTGAAAGACAATGAGAGATTAAGAAGATAAATACAAGTTTCAACAAGTAAAAGGAGCAAGGTGAAAAGGGTACGAGGTACCCAGTTAATGAAGGTTAACATCAGTTATAATTAAGGCAGAGGAACATGAGCTTTTTGAGTTATATTCAAAAGCAACAGGGGCATGTACAATTGGTCACACCCATTTTAGTTATGACCTATGGGGGATAACATGTGTAGATTAAGAATAGGAAGGGATATCACGATCCAGATGGGGTTAGAGTGGCCCAAAATAATGAATGGATTGTTTGCTTTTGTTTGCATTTCCGAAGGGTATTACAAATGTGCCAATAGATTTTCTTGTGAGACACCCAGATGATGCACCCTAGAATATTATGATTAGATGTGAATACTAGCATTCAGAAGATAGGAACTGAAATCCTGGATGGGATAAATATTACCTTAAGTGTGGCTCTAATCCTTAGTAGAGCGAGGATGTTGAGAAATCCAAAGAGCCATAGGATGGAGCAAAGGGAAGCTAAAAGCGAAAGAATGTCGTATTGAAGTTTTCACAAGAAAAGGGATATGCAGAAATATTAGCAGAGTGATGAAAAGAGAGATAAGGAAGCATTATGAATAAAGTGTGATACATGGATGAAAACGGTAGAGTGTTACAGAAGCTATAGTCAAATGAAGTAAGAGACGAAAGTTGATGGGCCTTAAGACAACGAAAGAGTATAGGCCATAAGGTTATATCCTCATTTCGAGAAATAAGTTCGTAAATCCAATGCGACTACCAGAGGGGAGAGTTAATCCCAGAGTAATAGAAATCAGTATGGATTGGCAAATAAGATAAACTAAATATGAGTTAGGGACTGAATTGGGAAGTACTCGACCTCATGGGAATTTCAGATTTGTTCCAGCGGTAATAGAAGGGACCACAGAAGAAGATTCACGACGAATACAGAGAATAGTCATTCGGGGAGACGCTTCCCTAGAGCAATCAACGTGAGAAAAGTTAAGCTTAAGAGACTGTATGTGCCAGTTACGCTAAGTGTCACCCTCGCGAGTAAGGGAATTTGTCATCCTTGGTACAGAAGAATTTCCGCAAGGCGAGTACGAATCATTGATGTTAAGAAACAACGCCAAAGATGAAGAGGTAAAATATATATAGGTAGATCCTCGTGGCTTCAGTTTTTAGTACATCCCTAAAGGGGGAATATGGGGGTAATGTGTCATTAGGACAGAATTAAGTGGTTCTAGTGACTATGGAATGGTAAAGGAAGAATGTGATAAATGAAAGAGGAATGAGATGGCACTTATTCAAATCTTACAAATATGCTACGATTCAAGAATATTGTGTAAGCACGACGTCAAGGAGAGGAAGTAAAGGTTCCTGCCCGAGCTGTTATTAATAAATAAGGAGCCAGTGCGAGACGTAAGTTAATACAAAGAAAGTAACCCGAGAAATATTACGAGGAATATTGATATGAGAATGGGCCAACGAGTAGTTAGTCATTGGTCAGGAAGATCCCAGTTTTGGCTAAACAGAAGGTTATAGATGAATCATCAGATCGTGTGAGATAAACATAGTAGAACCCAACATGGAGAGTTCAGTCTCGAAGAATATCATTAGAATACTTGAGATGTATTTAAATAAGAGTCTAGGTAGTTAAAGATACGTATGAATGTTGCAGGGATAAAAGAAAATGCCACTGGGAAGGCAGTCAAAATATCAGTTCAGAAGCAACTATACAAGCACAAGGGCATGGAAGTAAGCAACTATGGATGATTATAGGAAAGTAAGGACATCAAAAAGGTCTGTAATAAGCTCACAACTTTACGAGAGTCAAGGGTTCTCTCTCAGTACTACAATGAAAGACTAGCTGAGGAGATAGGAAAGAAGGCTTCAACCTAAGCACAACAACCGAAAGAGGAAATGGTCGTATAACAACAATATCGCAACAACATTGTAAGCATTCCAAGGGAAAGTGGCACCTACCGTGGCTAATGAACGGGAAGTAAGAATTAAAAGTAATATTCGAGATCAGATAAGTTGTATGAAAACTCTAGAAAGTGTGGGCACTAAGATAAGCTAAGTATGAACTCAAGGGTAGAAAGACCAGCCTCGTAAGAAGTCAGTACGAAGCTCTCATCGGATTGTGTATATATACCAGAGGTGTGAATATATTAATAAGAGCTTCAAGTTATAGACGTGAATTACACCTAGGTAGAAGGGAGGCCACGAAAGAGATAAAAGATACGATGCGAGATTTTAAGGTAAGTAAGGTAAAGGTGAACAACGTACGAGATACTCAAAGGCAGAAGATCGTGAATAGTCCATATTTCAGATAAAAAGCTATAAGCACAGGGATCCAATATCCGAGAATGATAGCGGCATGTCTTCTAGCCTATGATTTATAAATACTGAGAGATCTAGTTAAGAGAATAGAGAAAAGTTGGAGATGATGTGATGTCTTGCTTGACGTTCTAGGATAACATAAGGAAATCTATAGTGCAAGCAAGTTGAAGTAATGTTTATAAATGGATATGTATAGGTCGCAAGCTAATGGTAGATTGACAAAGTTTTAAGAAAACATAAGTAGGGATGAGGAAGGCAAGTGAAAAAGTGACGAGAATGGATAAGTCTTTAGAATTAAGCCTATGAATACCAGAAGAGCAGACAATTTCTCTATGTTATACAAAGTTCACTATAGCCTGAATGAACTCAAATGAGTCTAAGACTAATAGCATTTAGAGTGCCACCCTGGTAATAGAATAAACGTGTAATTATGATAGATAAAACATGTCGTTTGGGCCTTCGATTGAGTAATGATTCAACGAAGAAAAGAAACGGATCTTATGAATTGGACAGGAGTAAAGTACCCACATAAGGTGAATCACATTGATACACTATGAAATACGATTATGGGAATCACTTCGGATATTCCTTGAGGTAACGTAAGCCCTAGCGGCAAAGTATTATGTAAGAAGTTTCAAGTTATCAGTGATATATTGTAGATCAATATTAAGGTGAATCAACAATAGATGGACAAAAGTCACAAAGTATGAGATGAGATTGAACCGTCATTCTAAAGATGAGCAGTAACGAGGAAGCATTAAAGGAATTAAATTTATACATATGGAATAAGCAACGAGAGTAAGCTGGGATTTGGTAGCAGACCCCAGCAATGATAAATTAAGGTAAGAGTTCTGGCAGCAAATTCATACGGATAGCTAAACGGATCTATGCGATGAGATATAGCAATATTCGTGAATTCAATAAAGTATCGAGCGAAGAACTTCATTATACTCATATGTGCCCAAAGGGACATCTTATCAAGCTCTACATATGAATCCTAGAGATTGGGGACACTTACAAGGTCAAAAATTGTACAGGCTGCATGATGAAAGGTAGTAACATTTACGAGATTAGGAAGATTTCGACCAATGGTCATGATATGAGCAAAAAGACTAAAAGGGGGAATACCCTAGACTTTGGACTTATTCATAGAACAGTCGCCTAGATGGAAAGGAAAGTTCTAAAGTATTCAGAAGATATTAGTTAAGAAAATGATAAGAGCATTAGTCAATATTCGAGGATGAATGTTGCAAAGGGGGGAATGATGTTACACCCCATGTTTTCGTACGTGGAAGTACGCCACACGTAAATTGACGTAAGTTCGGGAATGAGATTTATTTTGGATTTATAAGTATCACACTATTTCAAAAAAGGGATAAGTAGATTTGTGAATGTGAGAGGGTAAGCAAATCGATAAAAATGAGTGTCGTCGAGGTTTGGCATTTTGGAATAAAATACGGCCCGCGATAAAATACCCGGTATTTATGGAATCGTACCATACAATACAAGGTACCACATGGCCATGATAGTAAGGTAAATAAGGTATGTTAAAAGTGGGTAGTACTTTAAGTAATTTGAGATAATTCATAACTATGTGGGTAATTGGTTAATGGGAGATTAACAAGTTAATCAAATTATTAGTGGGTAATTGATCCAAATATTTGGATAAGTCTTATATCTCCAAACGTGGCAGCCAAGATTTGATGGAAGTATGACTCATATTCCATTTTAAATAGGTGGCAACTTAACATGTAATATACAAAATACATCTACTTCTATATTTTTCATTATAAATAATCAGATGTGAGTTTTCCAAGTACTTACGTGAGTTCTTATAAAGATTCCGCTATCAGCTCAACGGAAGATGTTGGTGCGCTCCATTTGCTTCGGAGTTGCTTGTTTGGTTAGTATAATTTAGATGGGTATTATTTGGTATGGCGGACTCTATCTCGACCTTTATGTACTATTAGAGGCTTGTAGACATATATCGTATACGTGAAAGATTTTACGGCCTTGTCGGCCTATGTTTTGAGTTTGTAAATGATTATGTTGGCCTATTAGGCCCGTGTGTCACGTGTATATGATAATGTAATAAGAAATATACGTACGTTGGTACTCGGTCGAGTAAGGTATCGGGTGCCTGTCGCGACCCATCGGTTTGGGTCGTGACACATAGGTTGGCTCTTGAAGATGAGAGTTATGACCTTGCATGCGTGTGAATAATCTTCTATAATCTAGCAAAGGGAAGTAGGCTAGGGCAACCTTTCACTGTAAAGGGGGCTAGTTAATCTAAAGGACCACATAGCATTTGATAAAATGCCCAAATGAGTTCAAGGTTCCTAACTCTAAGTTTGAATGTGTCACATTGTAAATTAGATTGAAGGTGTTAGAAGGGCTAGTGATTTTGGATAGAAATTATAGAGAAATTCCAAATCGTGGTATGTATGGCTAACTCTAATACTTATAGGATAAACCCATTGTTCTCACTTTCGGGGTATGATTATCTTGTCAGATATCTATGGAATTTATGTGTTCTATGTGCCTAATTGAGGAATCTTTGCTTCTATGTCATTCCATGCTAATACCATATCATTTTTCTACTTGAGTATATGAGTTGTGATCATTATATTCCTTCTTCTACTATGTGTGTGATCCTTGCATATGATGGGTGTGGTAATTATGAAAGACTAGAACGGTACGAAATATGAATCAAGAGTTGCTATGATATGAAATGTGGGTAAAAAGATGGTAATGATGTTAAATGCTAAATATGAGGTTGAATTGTTGTGAAACATGAATTAATGGAATGGATGGTTATGGAATATGGATTAAAGGATGAATTGTTGTGCAATGTGAATCAAAGGATTCTAATGATATGAAAGACAAATCAAAGAACAATATGTGTTGGGGATCAAAAAGGTTAAAAATGTTGTAAGTGATCTAAAATGACTATAGTTGTACCAGGAGAATGTCCTATGGGTGAAAGGACTATCCGGTCTGGCTGGGATCGGACTCCATGCCGTACACATGGATGAGTTGATATTGTGATATGATTATGATTTGATGATGATTATTGTCCTCACTATTTACAGTTGAGATAGCCTAGCCGATTGGGTAGAGATCGGACTCCGTGTGCTGTGCAAAAGCTACAGTGTTATCCTAGCCGATTCAGGCAGAGATCGGACTCCGTGAGAACAAGCCACGATGGTTATATGTGATGTGATTGAAATCCGGACCTCACCTAGGATGGCTTAGCCGATCAGGAAGAGATCGGACTCCGTGTGACAACGACACGATGGATCAGTAACAATAATAACAAGATGAACTTAAAAGTACATTAACCAAAAGATGGCAAAATGGGATGAGGGATGTGGTAACTCTCGTTTGTGTTTTTCCTTGCCTCGGTGTATTGTTGTATGATGCCTCTATTTGTGTTGACTGTTGATGTTTATCCTATCTAGATTTGGTTTGTTCATACACGCTACTGCTATTCAATGGTACTAACGGCCCTTTTTCCGGGGGCGCTACATCTTTTAAATGGATGTAGGTGGTTCTGTAGCAGGTAGCGCTAATCGCCGATAGTGGTGCCTTTTCTTCCATCTCTTCAGCAGTCTTGGCGAGCCCCACCTCCTCTCAGGGCTGTGTGTAAATCATGTTGACTCATTTTGTTTATGTCATTCCTTTTGAGGTATAGACGGGGCTTTGTTACCGGCAAGTCTATGTATTCTTCTCCGTACTTTTAGAGGCTCCGTAGACGCTATGTGGGTTGTATATACATATTTTGGGCAGTAGTTGGTTTTACTCATAATCGTGGACTGAATCGGAAATGTTGCATGTAGCTTGTATCTTTTGGGATTATCAAATGCTAAAATGTTAAAAGGAGAAATGAACTTAAGCTGTAAGCCCATGCTTTGATTTAATTTGCTATTTCATACGAAATATTATATATTATAAACACGGGGTAACGCATTGGGCAGGAAAGGCAATCCAGGTCCGCTTGACCGGGATCATCTGGTTAGGCGCCGGTCTCATCCCTCGGTTTTGGGGCGTGCCAATTGGCCCCGTAGATTTTCAAGTAACATTCCATGTTCTGGACATGGACACTTCCTACAATTTTCTCCTAGAAAGACCATGGATCCATGCCGCGGGAGCCGTGCCCTCTACTCTCCATCAAATGGTCAAGTTCGAACATGAAAACCAAGAAATAGTTGTCCACGAAGAGGATGAACATCCAATTTACAGGGACCCATTTCCAAATATTTCACAAAACTCCAGTTTTTCCCGTTTCAAAACTTGTATAAACGTTTGATCAACATTATCAAAAGAGGCTCAGTGCAAAGAAGAGTGGAAACACTAGTTTCATAAATTATTAGCCCCTCGGACACAGTTTCACTCACTAGTAAAGTCTCTCAGGCTAGCCTCTCAGTCACTCGTGACTCTACTCTCATAAGTCAATGCTCACACTCAGCACTATCACACAATAGGTACCGTATATAACTGTTGCGGCGTGCAGCCCGATCCATATAACAACCTGATGCGGCGTGCAGACCGATCCATAATAGTAACCTGCTGTGGCGTGGAGCCCGATCCATAATAGTAACCCGCTACGGCATGTAACCCGATCCATAATAGTAACCTGCTGAGGCATGCAGCCCGATCCATAATAGTGACCCGCTGCGGCATGCAGCTCGATCCATAATAGAAACCCGCTACGGCGTGCAGCCCGATCCATAATAGTAACCCGCTGCGACGTGCAGCCCAATCCTTAATAGTCGACTGCACTCACTGGGGGTGTACAGACTCCGAGAGGGGCTCCTACAACCCAAGCGCTATATCGCTACGGCGTGCAACACGATCCACATATACCTTGCTGTGGTGTGCAGCCAGATCCATACATATGTATATATATACATATATACATATATACATATATACATATATATATACATATATATATATATATATATATATATATAACGCTGTGGCGTGCAGCCCGATCCATCACTATCCTCACAATTCGGCTCTCGGCCTCACTTAGTCATCATCCTCACAAGCCACTCGGGCAACTCAGTATAATTCAAGGGGACTCGGCCCAAAATTATCTTTCATTCTTTTAAAAACATGATGATAAAAAGGAATAAACAGTGAACAATATAAATCATGACTGAGATTATATTTCTATCAAAACACTGTGAGAATAGTAGTAAAATACCCCTGAGGGTCCAAACAGGTCTGCACAAGACCCCAAACATGGTGTACAACCCAGATATAGTATAAATCTCTAAAATACGGGATATCATATGATTTCAAATCAAATACGCGGCTTAATAGCCGTTACGGGACGGACCAAGTCACAATCCCTACAGGTGCACGCCCACATGCTCGTCACCTAACATGTGCGTCACCCCATTTATCAAAACAATACGAAATAATGGGGTTTCATACCCTCGGGTCTAGATTTACAATTGTTACTTACCTCAATCCGAGCAAAATCTTACTCCGAAATGCCTTTGCCCTTGTATCGACCTCCAATCGACCGGAATCTAGCCACAACTAATTCAATTCAGTCAATACTAATTATAGGAATTAATTCCATATGAAATTACTAATTTTTTCAATAAAATCCGCAATTTAACTCAAAATCACCCGTGGGGCCCACGTCCCGGAATCCGACGAAACTCACAAAATCCGACAACTCATTCAACCACGAGTCAAACCATACAAAAATTACTATATTCTGATAACAATTCGACCTCCAAATCATAAATTATTGTTTTTGAAGAGTTTTACAAATTTTCTCCAATTTCTTCCATTGGATCCACTTATAATTGATGAAAACAACCATGAAATCATGAAATATAATGACTTTTGGGTATAGAACACTTACCTCAATTCATATGGTGAAAATCACCTCAAAAATCGCTTCAATCCGAGATCTGAGCTCCATAGCTCCAAATATGTTAAAATGACCGAAACTCTCATTTTAAGAATATGTCCAGGCAAGTCACATTTGACATTTCCGATTTGCCTCAGCCCAGAAAAACAGCATTACCAGCCTTCAATAAATTTATCATAACTTCCTTAACAAATATCCAAATTCTGAATGGTTTAATATTCTGGAAACTAGATAGCAAGGTCTACAACTTTCACATTTTTATAATTTTCATATTCCATATAGCTTACGCGATATAATCTTCCAAAGTAGGCTCCTCGCATCCGAAATTACTGGGGAAATTACAAAACAGCTTTACCTGCCTTCATGCATTCGACCATAACTTTCTGTACCAATATCCGAATGATAGATGGTTTAATTTTCTGGAAACAAGAATGCAAGGGATACAACTTTTATGTTTTACAAATATTCATATTCCTTATATATTTCGAGATATAAGCTTCCAAAGTAGGATCCTTACATCAGAAATTTCTAGGGAAATTACAAAACAGCTTTACCAGCCTTCATTCAATCGATCATAACTTTCTGTAAAAGTATCCAAATGAATGGTTTATCTTTCGGGAAAATAGAATGCAAGATCAAAACTTTCATGTTTTGCAAAGTTTTAGATTCATTACAGATTGCAAGATATGACTTCCAAAATCGACTCCACGCATCAAAAAATTTCTGGCGCGAACAGCTTCTGCAACAGAAAATTTTAGCAGCTTTCTTTGTCCTAAATCCATTCCGTTGACCTTCCGAAATCCACCCAAGGCTATCGGGACCTTAACCAATTCTACCAACATGCCCCAAAATATGATATGAACTTGCTCAAGGCCTCAAATCACATCAAACAACGTCGAAATCATGAATCACACTCCAATTCAGGCTTAATGAAACTAAGAACTTCTAACTTCTATATTTTATACTAAAACCTATCAAATCAAGTCCAATTGAATTCAAATTTTGCACACAAGTCGCAAATGACACTACAAACCTATTCTAACTGTCGGAATTCCATTTTGACCCCGACAACTAATTTTCCACTGCCGACCGAAAATTGCAAAAAAATCAATTTCGCCAATTCAAGCGTAATTCTACTCCGGACCTCAAAATAACTTTACGAACACACTCCTAAGTCCCAAATCACCTAGAGGAGCTATATGATCCATAAAATCCACATTATGAGGTCGTTTACCTATAAGTCAACTCCTGGTTGACTTTTCCAACTATTAAGCCAACTTAAGAGACTAAGTGTCTCATTTCACACCACGACCACCCCGAACCCGAACCAACCGACCCAACAAAAAATAAATAGGTTAAGCAACATATGATAAAGCATAAATAGGAAAAACGGGAATAAAATTCTCGGAATAACCGATCGGGTCGTTACACTTTCACAAGGAGTTAGTTTAATATATTAGAAGCTTTACTATGTTGTTCTAAATAATTAAATATAGTAATTCCTATTTTTATTCTCTTTAGATCATAAAAAATGGTTTTATAAACAAAATAAACAATAACAATGTTACATTTTTAGACCCAAATCAATTGGGTCCATGGGAATTATACTATAGGTTTTCTGCTAATAAATCAAGTTGACACCGCGATTAAAGGCATTTACTCTTTATATTTTTAAATACACAATGATTTTAAACTTATCACTTTAACATAGTGTTAATATAAGAAATAGAAGACTTAGGAAACCAATAGAATATTATCGAATCAAACCTGATTTTGATTTACTTTACTCGCGTCCCAGACCCCTTTAAGCATTATGTTTTAAAAGATAAATATAAGTAAAATTCTATAATTACTACCACAAAATGGTAGTCTCAAATTCGTTCAAATAAATTTGTATTAGGCTAGAGTCATTTGGACTCGGTCATCATCAGGCCCAAATACTCTTTGGATTAAATTTGCTTAGTGGGTCAAATGTTTGATAACATGTGTATTGGACATAGTTCATTTGGACTCAACTATCATCAGGACCAAATCATTTGTAATTGAATTCATTTAGCTGCTCTAAAACTTGCCTTAGGCTAGAGTCATTTAGACTCAGTCAGGCCCAAATCCTTTTCGAATTTAATTCATCAGCTGGTTCAAATGATTGATAACATATGTATTGGACCAGAGTCCATTGGAACTCAGCCTTTATCAGGACCAAAATCCCCCTTAATATAGATCCATTGAGCAGTTGATACATAAGCTGCCCAACTAATTTAAATAAATGTATCACCTAGTATTGAACCTTTGCACGACATAGGGTACTCATCTTAGAGACATAATCATATCTTAGAGACTTTGACCAAACTTTTTCTAAGTGTCATAAATTGTGTACATATACGAGTGATATGATTTTTGACATATCAAAACTAAACGAGTATACGTACGCATATCTCAGATGATTCTTTAATCGAGTAATTAGAAACGGTAAAAGGTAAAATAAAAATAGGTCCTAAAATGAGTAATTAAACAATTTAAGCCAAGTATAAATTGCTAAGCGACCGTGCTAAAATAACGAAATTCGGAAGTGCTTAACACCTTCTCCCCGGTTAACAAAATTCCTTACCCGGTCTTCTGGTTTCACAGACTTTTAACGGAGTCAAAATTTTCCTCGATTTGGGATTCTAATTAAATGGTGACTCATGACGTCATAAATAAATAATTTCGAGCGGTGACTCTGAAATAAATAAAAATAATTCCATTTCGAATATTATCACTTAAATTGAAAAACTCCCTTATCTCATCCTTTCGGGAAAAAGGAGGTGTGACAATAAGTGTGGTCGTCAAAATGGTCATTGGGATAATTGTGCTTATTTGTCCTTCCCTTCCCCCATCCCCTGCTATGAATTTTTGTGATGAACGTTATAGCGATGTGGAAATGGAAGAAACTGAGCATGGTCAAAATGGAGAGTTTAAGCTCATGTTAGAATGCCTACTTGAAGGAGGAAACAAAGATAAAAATGTCTTGGAGGAGATTTTGGAAAATAGTCACCAAAATGATTTGGCGCTTGAAAGATGCACTCACAAATGGGAGAAATTCTTGATGTTTTAGAGGTCCAAAAAGCCTCGGAAGTGAATGATAGCCAAGAACCCACATTAAAGGTTGAATCCGAAAATATTTCCTTGGCACTTAATCAAAACAAAGAAGAACTCGCAAATGCTCAAAATGAGAGGATGATTCTCATGTTGGAGGCCATTCTTGAAAATGAGGAGAAGCGAAGCTTGGCACTCGAGGACTTAAAACAAGCACTACATCAAAATGATGAGACTATCTGCACTTTGGAAGATGAAATGAAACCATTGATTGGGGCTCATTATGCCTATTAATTTGAAAGTATAGAAAAAGGTCAAGAAGAGTCCAACTTCGAGGAAGAAAGTGAACTTTATTTTGAGGAATCAAGAATTGAACATCCGCCAACCGACTCCATGCTGTTATTTATGCCAAGAAAATATGGAATTAGAGTCAACCGTTGTAATTCAAAATATGGTTGAGATTGACTCTAGTACAGGGAAAAAGAGGATGTCAAAATCCGGAAAGAATTGAAATTTGGAGTCTTGATTCACATTCCAAACATTTCTCAACATTGGAGTTGTGCGGTGATATGGGAATTGACTTACATGACTCAGTGATAGATTGCGAGGAAGAAAGGAAAATGACATACAATTACAATTTGAAGACACAAGAAGGAAAAATGACATTCCTCACATGAAAGCCAATAAATGCAAAATGATGAAATTAATGCTTGGCTTGATCATAGGCTTACTTCCCCCTACTGATTGTGGTCACAATCTTGAGTCCAAGTTAGGTGCCGAATTCATATCGCCCAAGTGGCATAAAAAGTAGTAAAGTTGATTTACGTCGTGCCACGACGTTAAATGTGGCGTTTGGTGGGAGGCAACCCATCGTCTTCAAAATATTTAGTCGTTTTTGAATTTTTTTTTTAGAATAGGTTACTATAGTATTTTTGATTAATATGCCATGTTTGGAATTTTTGGACTTCATTTGAGCAGGTCGGAGTAGCTCGGACAGCCCAAACACTGAACACAACAGCAATCCAGGCCTCAGTGCTCGATTTGTGAACATATGTTCGCATTTGAGAACTTGGACCCGTCCCAAAATCAAAGACTGGGTCGCATTTGCGACCTTTGCTGGATTTTTGAAGATCGAAATTGTCACGCCTCGAACCTGGGGGGAGAGGGCGAGTCCGGCACCCGGTGCCTCACCCATCCTTGCGTCGAACTTGCGACTAAGGGAATCTGAACATATAATTTCATACTTTGGCCATGGGCCACATTCCAAGACAATTTGCGGAGCAAAATATAAAACCGGACGGAAGCTAATGCTGACTAAACATCAATATAAAGCTGGGCTGACAAGACCGTCATAACTACTATAGCTGATAAACCAACAAAAAATATATATAAGGCCTAAAAGCCCCAACATACTGCACTAACTTACATGATATGTATACAAGACTCTACTGATGGATGTACTGTGATCGGAACAGGGACCCGACCTACCCATAACCTATATACATATATATACAAGATGTACACAAAACTCTAGACCCGGCAACTCCGAAGAATGTGGAGCTTACCGATGAAGCTGAACTCGGACAACACCTACTGAGGAGGTCTACCTGTCTGTCTGTCTGAAACTGCATGCATGAAATGCAGCGTCCCCAGAAAAAGGGACATCAATACGAAATAAAGTACTGAGTATGCAAGGTAATAAGATAATTAAAGTTGAAACTGAACTTGATAATATAATAACTGAAAGTAACTGGGAGTCAAAGATGGTCTGGAGATATATTTACCTACTGGTATTGAATCAACTCTCTCAATATAGTAAGTAAAATAGATGTCCGGCCCTATAAGTTTTGGAACGTGTAACTTCTCCGCCGTAGCAGGCTCGCTCATAGGCGCTCGGCCATACTAGGATATGTATCTCGGCCATGCTGGGCTTGCTCATAGGTGCTCGACCACAGTAGGCTCGGTATATAACTTACCATCTGATCGGAGGTTGCCCAATAGGGGCCTGCCCACCGATTATAGCTCGATGGTGGGGAAAATACTATAATACTATATATATAGACCCTCCGCTCTCTTGACTGGAAGAAGACTATACTCAATTGAATATGAAGTGCCGATAAGGGAAAATATTGTAACTTATGAGATAGGATAATGTATATAAATTCGGGAGTATGAACTTCTCTTTATGCCTCGTTATCAAACACATGTAGCAACGAGGTCATGCCAAAATGAAGGAATGGCTTAACCTTAACATACTCGGAGTAGGAAAAAATCAGTATGATATCCTTGAGTAACATTGTACCATTCTCTCTTAGAACTGCATCTCGACCAATCCAGATTTGAGCTTTTTTTTCCTTTCCGTGCTTGTACACTCAACATAGTGTACTTTTAGAGATATTATTCAAATAGAAGCTAAATTTCTCAAAACAAGATGAACAATGAAATTGTCTTTTAGGAAAAGTATCATCCATTACTACATGTAGTCATAAGCATCTTAATTTGTTATTTTGATAGACCTTTTATATAAGTGGGTGTGGGCCCCACACTTTATATGACTAAGCCACACAATCCTTTAATTGTTACACCTATCTTATGCACTTAAGAGTAACACTATAAGACTTTATGGGCTGCCACGTTACGGCCCTTTTGTCTTTATCCGAAATTCCTTAATCAATTTGTTAATCCCCCATTAACCAATATTTACCCAATTATCCACATAATTAGGAATTATCTCAAATTACTTAAAATATTACTCGCTTTTAACACATTTTATACACCTTACTATCATGGTCATGTGGTATCTTGTATAACCCTAGTCCATGAACACGGGGTATTATAGCTCGGACCATATTTTATCCCAGAATGCCAAACTTTGACGAAACTCATTTTCTTTGATTCTCTTCCTCTCACCTTCACGAATTTACTTGTCACTTATTTGAAATTGCATAATGCTTATAATCTCAAAATAGTCTCATTCCCGAACTTACGTCGATTAACTTACGACGAAACTCTAACGTATGAAAATACGGAATGTAACATCTCATTTTTTGAGCTTCCATCAATATTTTTATGGTGTACTTTCACGTATGAAAACATGGGGTCTAACAACAATCACAAAGAGAGGGTGGGAAATGCGACATTAGAGGCCTTAAATGGGTAATTGTGTTTCAGTTTGAACAAAAGTTAGAAAATATAGTGCTCATCAAAAAACAATATACGATCTTCATCTTCCCCACTCTCCTAACTCTCAAGTTCCACCATTTCACTGCTAATTACAGGCATCCAGGTGTGATATCTTAATCTTTTCACTCTTTTTCTTCTTCTTCTCTCCTTGTACTCTCGAATACTAGGGCTCAAATTGATTTTTCTGTTTTGTGCAAAAATGGTTTGAAAAACAACATAAGTCGTGTTGTAATTTTTGGGTAAGGCTGGTTGAGAGTGTAAGATTTCTTGAAAAATGGGGAAGTATGAGTACCCATGGCTCTGTTATAATAGAAGTGATTTTGTGTGTTTATTATATGGTCTATGAAAGGTCTGAATGAAATTCTTGGATGATTCATTGAAATTAATCTAACTCGTGGTTGTGTGTGAAGTTTATTACATGATTTTATCTTTAAAACCTAATTGGGTTTTCCTAAGTGTGCCTTTGTTCAAAACTTTTGGGGCTTGGGACTGTTCTCTAAGAGAAGGTGGCTGGGGACGACGAGATCGCAATTGCGATGGCCTATTCACATTTGCAAAGAGGTGGACACAATTGCGAGAACTGTCAGACCTAGCAACCTTCACATTTGCGAAGATGATATCGCAATTGCGAACTCAGTAAATCTGTGATGTCCTCGCAATTGCAAGGGAAATGTCGCAATTGCGACATCAGAGAGTTGTGCTCTATTGAAGTGAAAGTCTTGGAATTTTTCTATTGCTGGGTTTCTACTATCCAATAATTAATTTGGCATATTTGACTCGTTTGGCAATATATTTCATAGCCATATCATGTTTTCACTCCATTAATTTTATTACAGGTACCGTAAGCTAAAAATTAGCTCTAACTCTGATAAATCCACGCATGAAAATCCTTTGGAAGTTGAGGAGAACTATGACAAACACAGATTCTTGTCATTGGAATGCCAGGAAAGGTACTATGTCGAGTTGGTTTCAAAGAAGTTGCTCCCGGAAAGTGGTATATTGCTGGATAATGTCCCGGATTGTTATCCTGAGTTCTATCATAGGCTTGCAGACATGGGATGTACCTGTTTTACCCCTCATCCTTCAGAGCCAATGAGAAATGGGTGAGGGAATTCTAGTCTAACCTTCCAGCCATCAAGTTAAGAGATCTAATCATGAATATTCGTGGCAAAATGGTAAATTTCGGAGCTGAAGCTGTGAACCAAATATATCACCTACAGGATAATGACATGGCCCTATTTTGTGCGAAATATTGTGCCTCAGGCGAGTGGTTGTTTTCCAAATTGTTCCTGGGTGCGGATGTTCCATGGGCAGCTGAAAAGAGAGGGATCACGTCCAATGATTTCACTGCCGAAGAAAAGATATGGATGGCCATCATATGTAGTCGCATCTCCCCTACGGGAAATATGTGGAATGTACCAATGACGAGAGCTCAAAGGATAGCCTCCATTCTTGAAGGTATTTAGATGAATGTTGGTGAGACATTCATTAATTATATGAGGGAGTATCAGATTCATAATGGTCTATAATTGATTTTCCCATCTTTTATCACCAAGTGGTGCCAACTTGCTGGGGTTCAGGAGGATCCGGGAGACAACTGGATAGATCTGGGAAAGCATATTAATACATTGAAGAAAAGAGGAGAGGGAGGCACCGTCAAAATCAGAAAGATAAAGTTGGGATCTTCTTCTCAGAACGACCAGGGTAGCCAACCATCATCTTCTGCATGAGGACCATTTGCTATGCTTTCGAAGGAAATGTGGTTGATTTGCGACCTAGTACCAGGCCTTCCACAGTGACTTGGGGAAATTCCGAGGGACCCTATGTATGCATTTCAAAGAAAGAATTTCAAAAGTATCTTGATGATCAGAAGAAGTAGGGGGATAACCTTAAGAAGCTGGAGAAGGCATATACTAATTTGGCCACGGCGCACGGTACTTTGATAACTTCTCATGACAAGCTGGAAAATGCACACACCAGGATGAAGACAGGGAGAAGAAGAGAGATAAACTCTTCACCCGCATGTGGAGGTGAATGGGATATGGAAATTACTAAAGCCTCAAGAGCCAGTTCCCTCGACCTATCGGGAAGATGTTGATGATGCTCCAGTTCATTGGTCTGATGAAGAAGAAAATGAGGAGGATGCGACTGATTCCAACAGCGAGGAGAGCAATTGATGCAGTATTCATGAAGCACTTTCCACCATTTTACTCTATTTTGTTTAGTTGCATTGGGAACATTACAACATCTCTAGTTCGGGGTGGATCTTGTATAACTATTGATATTCTTGTATAAATGTGGATATGGTAGATTGATATTTTATTTTAATGTGATGTGTTATATTAGTATGTTTACTAGCTTCTTAAAATTTTGCTTATATATATAGTATGTTTTATGGACTTGATGTTTATTAGCTTCTTGATTTTTTTAAATAGTATGTTTTATTTTGGTGGCGATATCCTTGGTTTTCTTTGTAGCATGGTTCTTTTTCCAAGGATGCCAATTTTCTTTTTGAACCGGGTAATCTTTGGTAAATTTTTGTGTCGACTTTTCCCGATGATGGATAACTAGGCGACTTTATTAAGGGAATTATTCTTGTAGTTTAGATATAGTTTTAGTTAATTTAGGAAGAATAAATGGTATGAGTTGGGGTTTGTGCCCATTAACCAATTTGTGGCTTGCTTGGTACCAACATACTTTAAACCTCGACATATGAATTCTTGATCTTTGCAAAAAAAAATGATTGAAGTAAAGATCATTGTCATCACTTTTAGAATCAATTTTTTTCTCGTTGATTCACTAAATAGTTTCTTAGGCTATATGTGACTTCTTTGAGTTTATTGGTTTCAATTGGATTTTGGATTTGTATTCCACTTGAGTTTTCATGTGCCATGTATGGTGAGATTTATTGTGAATTCTTTTACATCATTTGTAATCTAGAACTTGCTCGGAATGTGCTTCAAGGCGAAATCCTAGACTAACTTGGTTTGAAATATGATGTTAGGACTTCCTTGGACCGCTGTTGTGCCTTAGTTTTCCTACCCTTGCATATTTTCCCTAGTCAAACCCTTTTGAGGCTTTAAACTTTTTCTTTGGCAACCATGTTACAAGCTTTAACCCTTCATTCTTTATTGATTTATCTTTTGGCACCCTACCTCCCTAAGTACTTTGAAAGTGTAAACATAGGCTAAAAACCTATGTTTGGGGGTGAAGGTTGGAAAAGTTGTGATGTGAATGTTTCTTAAAAGGTGAAAGGTAAATTTAAAAAAAAAGGAATTGTGAATAAATGGAAGACTAGGTGACGAAAAAAAAATGAAGAAAGAGTGGAAAAGTTCTTGAAGGAGGTGTACTTTGATTGTTGAAAAAAGATTGTAGTGCTCAGGGAGGTTTTGAGTCACTCTAACCAAAATTGTGCCCTAGCTTAACCAAAAGCCTAAACTACAACCTTTTAAGTCCTAATTGATTTTGAATCAAGTTTGTCTACATTAGTGGATAAATACATGAAGTGCAAGCCTATGATACTACTTGTGTGCATTTGAACATTTTTTGAGAGAGAGTTAACTCTTTCCATTTGATATCCCGTTTATGTTTTGAATTACAATTTATGAGTGTGGGATTCTCTCTTTAGTGTGAGGGAACATGATATTTGAGTTTTGAATTTAATCCCATTTGCAATTGGGAGGAATAAATGAGGGAAGTTAATTGTGATAGAGAGGCAAATTTTAAAACTTTAGTGTCATTTTGTGATTGCTACTTTAATTTACATAGTGTTTGAGCACTTGATTTGTAATGAAATTCATGAGAAGTTTTTGGTATTTCATATGTTTTGGATGAATTGTTGGTACCAATCGAAGTCATGTGTTTGTGCATGCAGTAGACCTTTTTGACTTGGCATGGTATTGATGCACTATTGAGTTAAATACTTGGAAGTAGATTTTATCGCTTTCATTGCTTGAGGACAAGCAATAGTGTAAGTTTGGGGGTTTGATAAGCTTACTTGTGTGCTATGTTTGATTGATAAAATCATGTGTTTAATGTCATTTACTTCTATTTTATAGGTTCTATGTGATTTAGAAGTGATCACGAAGAAACCAAGTGAAAACGTGTCAAAAAGATGTTGAAAAGAAGTAAATATGGAAAAAGGCCTCAGATGTCGCAATTGCGACATCAACATGATAAATGCAAAGTCAGACATTCCACTAAATGTTCGCAAATGTGAAAAGAAGGTCGCAAAGAGAAGTCAAACCAGACAATCAACCTTCCCAAATACGAAGATCTCCATCGCAAATGTGAAACCAAGTGCACAATGACAAGTTCACAATTGTGAACATAAATATCACAAATGCGATGTGAAACAGTAATCTCAGGGTCCGCAATTGAAAACTTATATTTGCAATTGCGAATATTGTGCCTCACTTCCGGATACTTCTGTAATTTCACATTTCTTGGCCCCAAACCCTTTAATACACGACCTAGCTCATTTTGTAAAATATCTTTGGACATCTTTGGCAGACTTTGACTAGAGAACACAAGTTTTAGAGCTAGGATTCTTGCACACACACTTGGGTCTGGAAGATTGGAAGCTTTTAGTTGAGAATTTCTTATCCATTTATGTTCATTTCTTCGTTTCCTTTCTTTGTATTGTATATCTAAGTGTGTAATATTTTTTCCAACACTTGAATCTCATTTATGGGAATATTCATATTTAAAGTGGATTAAATATGTTGTTGTGCTTATGTATTGAACGATTTTTATTTATTATGAAGTGAGTTATTGTTTCTTTAATTATTATTGTTCTTTAATGTTTCCAAAGGTATTAGATAACCGTAAGACTCGCCCATTAACTTCGAATTGATTTTGGGAAAGATAATTTGAGGTTGGGAAAGATTAATTAACAAGAACTAGAGGCGTTAACCCTCACTTTATAGATTCTACCTAGGGATAAGATTAAACTACTTTTAGCCATATTTGGCGTGCTTAATATCTTAATTGTTTTAGGGATAATTCAATTAGGAATTCTTGTAGTCTTTGTAAGAATCTAATATAGAATTATTACCCGAGGCTAAATAACATAAACTCGCTCATATTTGTAAAATCGTGAAATACATTGGATCGTTACTTGAGTGTAATTCCCTATGAATCCATGCGTGTAGGCATTGATCATTTTACTTGCTTTCTAGGTTAGTTCAAATTTCCGCATTAAGCTATAATATTTTCACAATCACATTTTAAGTATTTCACTTAGCATAATAAGTGATAATTTTTTAACCAAAGAATTAGATCCTTTGACTAAAGATATTTATAGGATGAACACGATTTACTGATAATTAAAGAAATAGAGAAAAATGAATAATAGACAATATTGCAAAAAATATTGAAAAGCAAAGTAAATTGTATTCGAGAATCAGATGCCTTTACAAGCTGTATTCCCCTCCCTTATATAGGAGATTCCCTTGATATAACGTACAACTCTTGCTATGGTTGCTCATTAATGAATAATTATGACATTAATGAAGCGTTACAAAGGATGACAGTAATATGGGTACGGTTACATAACGTTCGAGTAATCAATTGTGGTTTCTTGAATCTGCCCGTAGCTTTTTCTAGATTAATACTGATCGTGCCTCTTCCCTGTCTTGATCAGGTTGAATTTCCCGTGACTGATAAGCTCGAGGGTTTGTTGAATCATGCCTCTTTGTTCCGTACCTCTTCAAAGAATCACATCCAGCTGTCGCGTTCTCCTGTCTCCACGTAACTGGCTGAGTTGTCAAAAGCTGGCTTACGTGTGAAATTCTTTTTTACCAATACAGATAGTCCCCCCCACTTACCATATATTTATCAATTAATATTTGGTAAGTGGATATTCATTTATGGCGGGAATATTTTGCTGCCGCTTTTCCTCGAAACATTGTATCCTTCTCTGCACCATAGGCGTCGTTTGTCACTTCCACCTAATGCTCATACCATGTGTCCTTTTCAGATTGGTTCTGCATTTACTCGGCATCTTTTAGGGCTTTTTGCGGTTGTGTAAGTTCCGAAGTGAAATCTTCAATTATCGCTTTGCATCATTATTTTTCTTTTTTCCATGTTTGACGGCCGTCCTCAAGTATAAATACCCTTCTTCTTTTCTTTGCTTCCACGAAAAACTTTCTAACTTTGTCTTTTGTAAAGAATTTTCTTCTTGCCTTTGTAAACATGTCTTCTTCAAACTAACCTGAGGGAGTTATAGCTATTGAGAATTTAACTCCATCTTCTGCTCTGACTAGGAGTCGGAGGGGTGGTAGACTTAGGAGTCTAGGATCCACTCCTTCGAGAGGCTACTCTTCTTCTGAGATAGTTCCCTCTCCTTCCACTAGGTCTCTAGTTTCTCCGAGGTTTAGGGCTTCTTGGCTCTGTCTAGAGGTAGAGGTGAATGCCTTCGTGAACCTGGAGTTGATGAAATTGCCCCTTCTGAGTTTGTCTTTTCTTGAGATAATCAAGTTCTCGTAGACCAATCTTCCTCCTTTGAGAGTGTCGAAAGGTATCCAACCCTTATAACTGAGGGTCATATTTCCCTTGTTTGTCGGAAGTGTTTTTGGAAACCAAATTTACCTGTTTACATTCTGAATATTAATCAAAGAATAACATCTTACAAGACGGTATATTCTTTTGTTTATATGTACCCTTTCACTCTAGGGTTTAGACCTCCCATTGACCCAGTCATAATTGAATTCTGCCATTTTTTCAATATCTTCTTAGGACAAGTTGGTCCGCTTGTGTGGTGAGTAGTCACATGTCTTATGAGTTTAGATTTTTTAGCCTCGGTTCCTTTTTCTTTCAACCATCTTATTCATCTCTTCTCTCCTTCTTGTTTCGTGAAGAGGTTTTTACTCTTACTGCTAGGAGAAAAAGAGTGTTGGTAACCCCTGGAGATGATAAGGATAGGGGTTGGTACCTCCGATATGTTGTTGTACCTGCTGTTGGTTTAGCGGGTGAAGAAAATCTATTCTTCCTTGAAAATTGGAATCATGCACGTGAGTATGCTTTAGCTCACATCTATTTAGTTTTTCTCGTTTTGACTTGAGATGTTTTACTAACACCGTATATGTTTCTTCTTCTCTCAGCAATTATGGATATTGTTGAGAATGTCTCCGGTATCCGTGATTAGGTATAAATGTTGTATGTTGCTCCTTTAGAAGAGAGACCTTGGAAGTACCTCGCTGGGAGGTATGGCTGGCATGTAAAGACCCATAGTAAGTGAAGCTTTTGTTCTTGCTTCTTTCCTTACTTGAGTCTCTTCTTTCTTTGTCTCTTAACTTTTTCCCTTTTGATAGGGTTCTCTGCTCGTGGGGTGTCTGCTTCATATATCCCGAAGATTTCTTTGGCTCAGGACCAAGAAATTATTGTTAGTTCATCTTCTCTAAGAGGAATATTGGTGAGTCTCATTCCGTAGAAGAAGAAGAAGAAGAAGGTGCTTTAGTACATAGGCCACGGAGAAAGCGGGTGGTTTCAGATGATGAGTTTACACCCTTGACCTTGACTTCCGTGTCTGTGGTTGAGCCCTCTACCCTTGAAGATGTTTCATATTCCCTCATTCATAAGTTTGTGGATTGCCTATTCCATGAAGGTTCTGACCTTGCTCCTGACGATGTCTATTTGGCTGTTGTCTTTCCTACTTCTTTAAGAGAAGCTGTCTCATCTGCTCTTTTGGCTATTACGGCTTCTGATGTTGCTTTGTCAGATGCTTCCTCAACTCTTCAACCCTCCGTGCCTGCTGCTTTACCCGTGGCTTCTCCATCTCCTCAGCCCTCCGTGCCTGTTTCTGTTTCATCTCTGCCTGCTTCTATGCCTTCCGCTAAGGAAGTAGTGTCTTCCAGCAGAGAGATGCGGCAGGTGGTAATAGAGGTTCCATCTGAGGGGAATCTTTTCAAGAAAAAGGGTGAGCCCGAAGTGTGGCTCTTTGATAGGTCCCTCTGAGAAAGCCAAGCTAGCCAGCCATGACGCTCTTACATGGGACAATTAGGTCGTGCATACTTCTTTGAAGGTATGATGCAGGTTATCCTCTTTCATTTTCGTATATGAAATTTACCATATCTGATTGTTTTATTTCTTGTAGATTAATCTTATAGGCATGGAGCTCATGAAGAGGATCTCAAACACGGACAAGGAGACAAAAGAGTTGCAGGTCGATGCGGATAATTGGAAAGCACAGTATGATAGCCTAAGGATTGACATGGATGCCTTAGAAGAGGAAAAGGAGTACCCTGAAGCAGCAGATGAGGCTCATGGCAGCAGAACTGGCAGTAGAGAAGGCTTCTTTCAGTCAGACTGGTAAAGACAAGAGTGTTTTGGAGTCCTCGTTTGCTGAGCAGCTGTTCCGAGCCTCAGAGGAGATTAGAGACTTGAAAAACTTGTTGGGGCAGAAAGAGGAATACTCAGGCAAGCTCGTGCAATCACTCACTCGTACTCAAGAGGACCTTATTAAGGATTTAGATAAAGATCAAACTCTAGAGGAGTCGATTGTACCATTAAGGGCCGCCCATGAAGCTGCGGAAGCGGAGAAGGATGGATTGAGAGCTGAGCTTCAAGTATGGGTAAGGGATTAGGAAGATCTTGAAGGGGTGGCTGCTGTTGATGTGAGCTGGCGTATATGAATTCACGCCTTGACACATTGACGGAAATGAGTCAACATGGTTTCGACCTTAGTGCTGAAATAGCTAAAACTAAGGAAGCCATGGAGAAGGCTCAAGAAGGTCATAACCTTTCTTCACCTGTTGGTGAGAGTCCAGCCGCTCATGCCTCTTCATCCCTAGTTTCTCCCGCTCCTTCTTCCAGTGAAGTCAATCCCCCTCCTGAAGAAGTTAAGTTTGTTCACCCCTTTTTTTTTTGTCTCAATTGGTGGTTACCCCCAGTCCCATCGGTGATAAATTTGGATTTATTTAAAGTCCCCAAATGACTACTTAGGGGAACCTCAATGTATATAAAAATTTTATACGGCTAGGTGTAAGTTAATACTTAGTTTTTGCTTAGCCGTTTTAATATATTAATTTTAGTATGACTTTTGTTGAGTTTCTATTTCAATTTTTAAGTCTTTTGCATGCTTCATTTTTTGAGGTTTTAGTTTTACCTCTGAGTTTTGCATGTAGAAAGATTTAGATTACCTGTACCTTTTTGTAATAGGCACGGTGTCATATTAAATGTGTGCCTTTTTGTAGTAGGCATAATTTATGGAAGAGGGCCCTTTATAATTGACATGAAGAAGACGTCTCAACTTCATGATAATGCAATAGAGTGATAGTGATTTTTCACGTGTTTAAGAATATTTCCAAGGAAAGTTTTTTATTTGATTTTCCATGACATTTTCCATGTGTTTGAATATCATCTAAAACTCATGTTAGAACTGTTTTTGTTTAACAGATTTGATATACTCTTGTATTTTGTAACTGTTTTCATAGTTAACAGTTTTTCGATATTAATACAAGGGAACAACTATTTTTTACTAGTAACAGTGTTTATAAAGATTGGGGTTTTTACCCGCAATTGTTTTTGTTTGAAATAGTTTTCTAATAAGATTGGGTTTTTACCCGCAACTGTTTTCGTTGGAAACAGTTTTCTAATAAGTACGAGGGAAATGTTTTCTTATTCGTAACTATTTTTATTTGATAACAGTTTTTTGAACAAATACAAGGATTTAGATCTTTATTCCATAATTGTTTTATTTGATAACAGTTTTTTGAAGGAGTACACTAATGATGATCTTTTACCCCTAACTTTTTTTTTTTACAACTTTGAATAAGTATAAAGATGTACATTTCTTTCTCGTGACTAATATTTTTCCTTTCCACCTGAATATGTTCGAAGGTTTTGACTTTTTGCATTAGGCTTTGTATTTGGATGACTCTTTTGATCTCTTTCGATTCTTCTCGTATTACTTGTCTCGTTGGGTAGATGGGTCTTCAGGCTCGAGCTTTTGACTTTCTGATAGTCTTCTTTGCTTCGTCTTAGCCTTCCATACTATGTAGTCCCCCAAGTGTTTGAGCTTTGAAGTTGAGATCTCGAGCACTTGATTATTCCTTCCTTGAGGTCCTTTTCCTGAAAAGGAAAAACATTCCGGACTCGAAGGTATATAGTTTTTTTAGATGATGACTGCTTAACCCTTTAAAACATCCATCAGAAAGTGTAAGCCTAGACCGAAAATTGTGTTATTTCCTCGCGTCTTTGCAGGTCTAATATCATCATCTGGTGATGGGTTACCTTTATGCCTATCATCTAAAAACGTTAGTAAGATTTTTAAATGTTCAAAATAAAATCGAACGTGTGATACCTGATGATGGGTATTCTTTCCGTAGAAGTAATACTTCTTTAGGTGGATAGCGTTCCAGCTAGTTGGTAGAACTCTGCTGTCCATAGCTTCCAACTCATAGGCGCCTTTCCCAGCTATGCCTCGACTTTTGTAAGGTCCTTCCCCGTTTGTATTTAGCTTTCCTGCGCCTTCTTCGTTTGTTGATTGAAAAAAACTTTTGAGGACGAAGTCCCCAGTCTTGGAGTACCTGAGATGAGCTTTACGGTTGTAATAACGCTCTATGATTTGTTTTTGAGATGCCATTCGTATCAGTACTGCTTCTCTCCGTGGTTCGAGCAGGTCCAGATTGGTTCTCATTTCATCGTCGTTTTCTCCCTCCATGGCTGTTGAGAACCTTATGCTTGGTTCGCCAATCTCCACATGTATTAAGGCTTCTAAGCCATAAACAAGTGCGAACGGAGTTTCTCCCGTGGCTATTTTTTATGTTGTTTTGTATGCCCATAATACCGCTGGTAACTCATCAGGCCAGTTTCCTTTAGCTTTATCCAACCGCTTCTTTAGATTGTTGATGATGACCTTATCCGTTGACTCAGCCTGACTATTAGCCACAGGGTGGTATGGTGTTGAAGTAATCCGTTTGATTTGCCAGCTTTCGAAGAATTCTGTGATTTGCGAGCCTGTGAATTGTGGGCTATTATCGCACACGATATCCTTTGGTATTCCAAAGAGGAATATTATGTTTCTCCATAAGAAGCTTTTAACTTCCTTTTCTCGCACTTGTTTGAACGCTTCTACCTCTACCCATTTTGTAAAATAGTCGGTTAGCATGAGCAAAAACCGTACCTTTCCTTTAGCTGTGGGAAGAGGTACCACAATGTCCATACCCCATTTCATGAAAGGCCATGGGGATATTATTGGATGCAGTAATTCCGCTGGTCGATGCATGTTATTGGCAAACCTTTGGCACCTATCACATTTGGATACGAAGTTTTCGGCTTCTTCTTCCATCATAGGCCAATAGTATCCAGCTCTGGTTAGGGTTTTCACTAAGGATCTCGCCCCTGAGTAATTTCCACAGTGTCCTTCGTGGACTTCTTTCATCACATATTACGTTTGGTTAGGTCTGAGGCATTTAGCTAGGGGTCCTCCAAACATCTTGCAATAAAGCGAGTTGCGAATGAGGAGTACCGTGCAGCTTTGCGGCGAAGTGCTTGAGCTGCTTTCCTATCTTCAGGTACGGTGCCATTCTGCAAAAAATTAAGAATTTCGTTTCTCCAGTCCCAGGTTAAGTTGTTGAAAGTTACCTCATTCCTGTCCTGGTCGATCATTGAATGAAATAGTTGGACGACAGTTTCATTGTCTTTGTTTGTTACTTTCGTGACTGCTACGAGGTTAGCTTATGCATCTGCTTCTGCATTTTACTCTCTAGGTATTTGCATTACCTTCCGTGTTTCGAATTGTCTCACGAGCTCTCATGCTTTTTCAAGATACTGTTGCATTCGAGTCTCTCAATCGATGTAAGTCCCCTATATCTAATTTACTACCAGTTGGGAGTCGCTGTTGATCACAATTTGCTCGATTGAGAGCTCTCGTGCAAGTCCAAGCCCTGCAATAACAACTTCGTACTCTACTTCATTGTTAGTTATAGGATAACACTTGATAGCTTGTTGTGTCTTTTCACCCGTGGGTGATATTAATACTATGCCTAAGCCGACACCTTTTATATTTGAGGAACCATCGGTGAATAGGGTCCATAGACCCCGATTAGCACTGTTAAGAAGTTGTAACTCTTTCTCTACTTCAGTAACAATGATATTACTAAAGTAAGCAACAAAATCAACTAGTATTTGAGACTTATTCAAGTACTAAAACCACTGAAAAATCAATGAATTAAACACCAAAACCTATGAAAATCCTCAAAAACTTCATTAACCTTTAACTTTTCCATTTTCGGTTCGAAACGCATCAAATCAAACCCGTTTTACACCAAATTGCATAGATAACTCACATAACATATATTCAACCTGTTCCGGGATCTGGAACCATAATATGGGCCCGGCAAGACCGTTTTCACATTAATTGTCATTTCCAAAGTCATTATTATTCCAGAAAACAATTTTCTTTAAAAATTCATTTCTTGGGCTTGGGACCTCGGAATTTGATTTCGGGCATACGCCCAAGTCCCATATTTTTCTACGGACCCTCCAGGACCGTCAAATCACAGGTCCGGGTCCGTTTATCAAAAATGTTGACCAATGTCAACTTTAATCAATTAATCATTATGAAATCAACTTTTCATCAAGTTTTCACATCAAAGCTTCCCGTCTACACGCTCGGGATATGCACGTATATCGAGGTGAGATTAACGGAGGCTTTCAGGGCCTTAAAATACAGTTTTTGCTAAATTACACAAGATGACCTTTTGAGTCATCACAATCTCCACCTCTAAAAAAACCACTCATCCTCGAACGGACATAGAAAAGTACCTGAATCGGGGAAAATAGGGGATAACGGCTCGAAATGGGAGGTAAACTTAGTACCTCGGTCTGATATAATGGATATGGGCACACCATGCAGCCTAACAATCTCTCTCATATAGATCCTCGCCAACTTCTCTACTGAATACAAAACTGATACTGGAATGAAGTGCGCTAACTTAGTCAGCCTATTCACAACGACCCATACTGCATCAACCATCCTCTTAGTCCGTGGGATTCCAACTACAAAGTCCATGGTGATACGCTCCCACTTCCACTCGGGAAGCTGAATCTGCTGCATCAAACCACCGGGTCTCTGGTGCTCGTACTTAACCTGCTCACAATTCAAATACCGAGCTACATAAGCTACAATATCCTTCTTCATTCTACGCCACCAATAATGCTGCCGCAGGTCCTGGTACATCTTTACGGCGCTCGGATGAGTAGAATACCTGGAACTATGGGCCTCCTGAAGTATCAACTCACGAATTCCATCGACATCCGGTTCACAAATACGACTCTGCATCCTCAATACTCCCTCAGCATCAACCGTTACCTGCTTGGCATCTCCGTGCCTGACTCTATCTCTAAGAACACATAAATGGCGATCATCATACTGCCTGGCCCGAATACGGTCATACAATGAAGAACGGGACACGGAATGGGCCAAAACACTGCCAGTCTCAGAAACCTCCAATCTCACAAATCGATTGGCTAACGCCTGAACATCCAAAGCAAAAGATCGCTCTCCGACTGATAAATAAGCAAGACTACCCATACTAGCTGACATCCGGCTCAAAGCATCGGCCACCACATTGGCCTTCCCCGGATTATAGAGAATGGTAATATCATAATCCTTCAGCAACTCTAACCATCTCCTCTGTCTCACGTTCAACTCCTTCTGTATAAACAAATATTGCAGGCTCTTATGATCCGTGAACACCTCACATAGCACACCATAAAAGTAATGCCTCCAAATCTTTAATGCATGCACAATAGCTGCTAACTCCAACTCATGAACTGGATAGATCTTCTCATGGACCTTCAACTAACGGAAGCATAGGCTATAACCTTGCCATCCTGCATCAATACTGCACCAACCCCAACCCGTGAAGCATCACAATACACGGTATACGATCCTGAACTTGTGGGCAAAACCAACACTAGTGCCGTGGTCAAGGCTGTCTTGAGCTTCTGAAATCTCGCCTCGCACTCATCAGACCACCTGAACTGGATACTCTTCTAAGTCAACCTGGTCATCGGGGCTGCAATGGATGAAATGCCCTCCACAAATCGACGATAATAACCTGCTAAGACAAAGAAAATCCGGATCTCTGTAGCTGAGATGGGTCTAGGCCAATCTCTGACTGCTGAAATCTTCTTGGGATCTACCTGAACACCCTCTGACGATACCACATGGCCTAGAAAGGCAACTGAACTCAACCAGAACTCGCACATGGAAAATTTGGCATACAACTGACTATCCCTCAGTGTCTGGAGGACGACTCTAAGGTGCTGCTTATGCTCCTCTCGGCTGCGGGAGTATATCAATATATCATCAATGAAAACAATCACGAATGAGTCCAAATAAGGCCTGAACACTCGGTGCATCAACTCCATAAAAGCGGCAGGGGCATTCGTCAGCCGAAATGACATCAACAAGAACTCATAATGCCCATAACGAGTGTGAAAATCTGTCTTAGGGACATCAGACGCCCTAATCCTCAGATGATGGTAACCAGATCTCAAGTCAATCTTGGAAAACACTAAAGCACCCTGAAGCTGGTCGAATAAATCATCAATCCTTGGTAAAGGATACTTGTTCTTTATAGTAACCTTATTCTCGGCAAAGGATACTTGTTCAACATCCTCATCGAGCCATCTTCCTTCTTGACAAACAATACTGGAGCACCCCAAGAAGAGACACTAGGCCTAATGAATCCCTTATCCAGCAAATCCTGCAACTGATCTTTCAATTCCTTTAACTCTGGCGGGGCCATACGATACAGCGGAATAGAAATAGGCTGGGTGCCCTGAGCTAACTCAATACAAAAATCAATATCCCTGTCGGGTGGCATACCCGGCAGGTCAGCAGGGAAAACCTCTGGAAACTCACGAACCATGGGCACCGACTCCAAGGAAGGAACCTCGGCACTAGAATCACGAACATAGGCCAGATAGGCCAAACAAACCTTCCCGACCATACGACAAGCCTTCATATAAGAAATAACTCTAACAGAAGAATGACTAGGAGTTCCCTTTCACTCCAAATTAGGCACCCCTGGAAAAGCCAAGGTCAGTGTCTTGGCATGACAGTCCAGAATATCATGATAGGGGGATCACCAATCCATCCCCAATATTACATCGAAGTCAACCATATCAAGAAGAAAAAGATCAACCTGATCTCTAGACCACCGATGACTACTAAGCAAGCACGGTAGACTCGATCTATCACTATAGAATCACCCACCGGTGTAGAAAAATGCACAGCAATACTCAAGGAATCACGGGGCATACTCAAATAAGGGGAAAAATATGAAGACACATAGGAGAATGTAGAACCCGAATCAAATAACACCAAAAACTATCGGTCGCAAACTAAAACTGTACCTATAATAACTGCATCAGAAGCCTCGGCATCAGGCCTGGAAGGAAAAGCATAGCACCGGGGCTGAGCCCTTCCAATCTGATCATCTCTGGGTTGACCTACTACGGCCTGACCTCTACCTCTCGTTGCATGCTCTCCACCTTTATGAGTCTGACCTCTACCTCTGGCACCCTGACCGCCACTCCTAGATAACTGAAGGGGTGGGGGTGGGGGTGCGCCTGATGCGGGAACCATGGAATGGGAACCCTAATACTGAGGACCACTAGAAGCTCGGGGATAATACCTGGCAATGTGCCCCGAAACACCACAAGAAAAACACAGCCTCTGCTGATATGGTTGGGGACTCTGGAACTGTCCCTGACGACCCTGATAACCACCCTGATAACTCTAAAGCGGCAGTGCACTGATAGGTGCTGGTGGGGCACCAATAGGAGTTGGCGGTGCACTGTGAGCTACCTGAAGTGCCGACTGATAGGGTCTGGGAGGATGACCTCTGCCTGAAGAATCCCTGCCCCCAGATGAGGCTCCACTGAAACGTCCAAGTGACGGGGCCTCATGTCAGCCCCCTGACCACCACCCTGTGACATAATCATCTCAATCCTCCTGGCCACATTGGCCGCATCCTGGAACGAAATATCAGTACCTGACTCTCTAGCCATCTTAAGTCTGATAGGCTGGGCCAATCCCTCAATAAATCTTCGAACCCTCTCTCGATCAGTGGGAAGTATCATAAGAGCATGTCGGGCTAGAGTGATGAACCTGGTCTCGTACTGAGTGAGTGTCATAGATCCTAGCTGGAGACGCTCAAACTGCCTCCGAAGGTCCTCTCTCTGAGTAATGGGAAGGAACTTCCCCAAAAATACCTCTAAGAACTGAATCCAAGTCAAAGGTGAAGACCAGCTGGTCTGGATAAGCAATAGTCTCTCCACCAACTCTTGGCTGTGCGAGATAACCAAAAAGTAGCGAAGTCAACTCCGTTGGACTCCACTATGCCCATGTTCCGAAGAACCTCATGGCAGATGTCCAAATAATCCTGGGGATCCTTTGATGGTGAACCAGTAGAAGTAGCAGTGAATAACTTAGTGACCATGTCCAGTCTCCACAAAGCATCCGTTGACATAGCTGCTTCCTCTGCTACCGGTGCTGCAATACCATGTTGAGCTACTCCAGCTGGCTGAGGTGCCGGAGTCTGAAACTGTGGAGCTAGTTGCTCTAGGGTGTGGGTGGAAGAAGTCTAGGTACCTCCCCCAGCCTGAGAGACGGCTGGTGCAGTAGGAAGAAGGACCTCCTGTGCTACACTCTCCATGAGTCCGACTAGATGGACAAGAGCGTCCTAAAGCACTAAGCTAGCTATGAGCCCCTCTGGGACCTGAGCTGGTCCAACTAGGACTGCCAGAACTGGGACCTCCTTGTCAGACTCGACCTGAGGGTCCTCCACTGGGGCTGCTGCTCTAGGCTGAGCGCAGACCCAGCCTCGTCCTCGACCTCGACCCCTCGTAGGAGTTGTAGCAGAAGTGTCGGGCTGCTGAGCGGAACCAAGAGAAGCGTCCTCGCCATCTGCTAGAGAATAGAATAGAAACTTAATCAGTACTCAGAATTCATATCGCACGACAGAGATGAAAAGAAATGTGGAGTCATCCTAACTGTGCAGACTTTGGGGGATAAATACAGACGTCTCCGTACCGATCCCTCAAGCTCTACCAAGTTGTTTGTGAGTTGTGAGACCTAAGCAACCTAGTGGTCTGATACCAACTTGTCATGCCCCAAAATCCCACCATCGGGTCGTGATGGCGTCTAACGTTGAACCCGCTAGACAAGCCAACGTGTACAGTTAAACTAACATTATAACATCAAATTAACAGAATAAGATAAAAATAGTTTACAACTTAACAGCGGAAATAAATATAGTTTCAATACTAAGTAAAGACAACATAATACAACGACGCATTAATTTCCCAAAATCTGGAGTCACAAATGCACGAACTGTCTATAAGAGTGCTAAATACAAAGTTTGAAAGTAAATACATGACTGTCTCTGAAAACTAGAGGAAAACCAGAAAGAAACGAAGAACTAGGGATAGGAGAGATGCCAAGGCCCCCGAACGCCAGCGGGTATACCTTGAAGTCCGTAGGATGAGCTGAAAGACACTCACACTAATGATGTCCACCGGGTCCGGCTGTGTAATCTGCACAACATAAAGAAGTACAGGTGTAGCATCAGTACAACCGACCCCATGTACTAAGTAAGTGCCGAGCCTAACCTCGGCGAAGTAGTGACGAGGCTAGGACACGACAACAAAATGTACCTGTGCAGTTCAATAGTATAGCAGAAACTAAACAAGAATATAATTACGGGGAAAAACATGTTGGGGATAAAAGATAGCAAATACTGAAATGACGGAAACGAAAACAACAGTCTAAAATATCTAAATATAATAACGGGAATTGACAACACAAATTAAACAGTAAAAAGATACGGCACGACATGTCCCCTCGTGCATAATAATATAAAATATTGCACGGAATGTCCCCTCGTGCATAATAATATAATATATGGCACGGAATGTGCCCTCGTGCATAATAATATAAAATATGGCACGGAATGTCCCCTCGTGCATAAACAATATAAACATGGCACGGAATGTCCCTCGTGCATAATAATATACGATATGGCACTGAATCACCCTTCGTGATTTTACACTCTTCCTCACCAAAACAATGACAATATCAATGGCACAGCATAGTGGAAATACAATTCAAAATCACCCGGCAAGGGGAAAGTATCAGTCATTATCGGAAAGATTGCCCGACAAGGGTCTCAGCTATAACCAATCATTTCGAATATACCCTTTACAATTGGGTTCTCAATCTAACCAATACATCATGAGTTCATCAACCAGAGTTTTCAACATTTATCATCTTCCAAGTAGAGACAATTGCATATTATAACGAACATAGGTTAATATTAAGGTTTTTTTATCGAAAATAGACTCACGGGCATGCTTGACACACAATGCATAGGTACTCGTCACCTCACCTATGCATTGAACATGATAAAGACTTAACACGTAGCATACAATACCTATTCCCTTACCAAAGTTAGGCAAGACACTTACCTCGGGTCCAAAATATAGCAATCAACCCTCTAACACCGCCATTCCTTTAGAATTCAACTCCGGAATGGTATTATCTAGACATAATTAACTCAAGTATATCAATAATGATTCTATAATTCAATCCCATATCCTAATTACCCATTTCCATGCATTCTTCCAAAAATAACACAATTCGACCCCGGGCCATCTTGGTCCAAACACGAGGCTCAGACCAAAACCCGATCACCCATACCCCAGCGAGTTCAAATATATGATTTGTTTTGAAATCCGACCCCAAATTGAGGTTGAATTTCTCAAAGTCCCATAATCCCTAACTCCACCCAAATCCCCTAATTTCTACTTGTTTTCATGATTCTAGGCCTAGATTCTAGTGTTGATGAATGAAAAATGGAAGAAATTGGAGTTGAAGTCACTTACCCAAGTGGTTATGGAGGAGAATTATCTTGGAGGTCGTCAATGGGTGTTGGAGGAAGAAGAGAGTGATGGAAATGAGAAAATCCCGAATGCATTCTGTTTTTATGCTTTTAAAACTGGGAAAAAATTACCCTTCACGTTCGCGAGCCCATGGCTGCGTTCGCGAAGGGTTGACAGTCCTGACCTATGCGATTGCGAGCCTAGGGCCGCGTTCGTGAAGAACAACCTACCCAGCCCCCCAGCCTAACACTACGCGTTCGCACCCCTGGGGACGTGTTCGCGTAGAAGCACTGTCCAGTGCTCCGCGTTCGCGTCTCCTTCTACGCGTTCACGTAGAGTAAAAACCCAGGCCAAGATATTTACCCTTTGCGTTCGCGAAGGGTATTACACCAGACACCAACAGAACATCAAAAACACCAGATTTTTCTAACTTTATACACCCCATTAACTACCTGAAACTCACTCGAGCCCTCGGGACTCAAAACCAAAAATACACACGACTCCCAAATCATTATACGGACTTATTCAAGTACTAAAACCACCGAAAAAACATCAAAATCAATGAATTAAACACCAAAACCTATGAAAATCCTTAAAAACTTCATTAACCTTTAACTTTTCCATTTTCGATCCGAAACGCATCAAATCAAATCCGTTTTACACCAAATTTTACAGATAACTCACATAACATATATTCAACCTGTTCCGGTCTTCGGAACCATAATACGGGCCCGGCAAGACCGTTTTTACATTAATTATTATTTCCAAAAGTCTTTATTATTCCAGAAAATAATTTTCTTTAAAAATTCATTTTTCGGGCTTGGGACATCAGAATTCGATTCCGGGCATACGCCCAAGTCCCATATTTTTCTACGGACCCTCCGGGACCGTCAAATCACGGGTCCGGGTCCGTTTACCAAAAATGTTGACCAAAGTCAACTTTAATCAATTAATCATTATGAAATCAACGTTTCATCAAGTTTTCACATTAAAGCTTCCCGGCTATACGCCCGGGATATGCATGCA
Source organism: Nicotiana paniculata (assembly GCA_005239505.1). NCBI lineage: Eukaryota > Viridiplantae > Streptophyta > Magnoliopsida > Solanales > Solanaceae > Nicotiana > Nicotiana paniculata. The sequence continues at coordinate 57,917 of ML324156.1, forward strand.
TATCAAGGTTAGATTAACGGAGGCTTTCGGGGCCTCGAAACACATTTTTTGCTAAATTACACAAGATGACCTTTTGGGTCATCACAGTACAATACAAATATCATAATATAAATATCCTCCCTTATTTCACCACCTCACTTATTTTACCTGTTGCCCCTTGCAATCCGATCTCCCGTACAATAATTTATATCAATAGCAACAATTCAATTACACAAGAGTACGACAAGTAAATCAACTCAAAAATTCCAGAAATCAAAGAAATGGAAGAAACAAACTCACAAGGAAAGACACAACAGAAAATATCGATACCACCTATCAATAGCTCAACAAGGATGAGATACTGTGTAGCAATGACCTCCACATAACTGAAATTCAACAACAAGGGAGATATCACGAGTCGATGGTTCCAAATAAGGATAAGGAAACTATGATAAAGGGTAACTAACTTCCTTTAGGATTTAGCACCCATGAAAGAGGCACAACAATTAATATTAAGGATAAGCAACGAAGAGGATAATTTAGGAAAGGATAGCATTGCAATCGAAGAGGAAACAACTTCAATTAAGGCACACAAGAGTCAAATAGGCAATAAGAGCAGAACATGAAGAAATTATTTCCAATTAAAATACGTAGGGATGAAACTAGTAAATGCGAAAACTTAACACAACAAAACAACTTCATATCTAATGAACATAAGAACCTAGGAGCCTTAAAAGGTCAATTTTCCACAAATAAGCTCGCGCACATACTCGTCACCTCGCGTTCACAGACTTTACATGATACAACTAGCATAAAAGACTCAAATCCTAAGGGGTAATTCCCCCATACAATGTTAGGCAAGATACTAACCTCAAAGCAGACAGACCTGTCACGCACCAAACTCAGGGAGCGCGGAGCGCGACCATTGCTCAACCGAGTGAACCCGGCCTAGAAAGTTTTTTAGATAATTTCTACCCAAAATCACTCATGAAAAAGAGGATACATATATTCATCAATTATACAATAGGGAGATCATGATTACAATACCAAAACCTTTCCATTAGTTTCTTCATTTTTAGTATCTCAAAATTTTTTGTAGGCTAAAGTGGAACAAGTGATTAAAACATAAACATGAATTGTTTGACTTCCCCCAACACCGACATACAACCCATACAATGTCCACATAGCCTCTAAACGATACAAATAAGTACAATGATAGTGCCGCAATAAGGCTCCGGCTATACCTCAAAATATGATAACAAAATGTACAAAAGATACATGACCCCTAAATGAGGTGGGGCTCACCAAGTATGCGGGGACGAAGGTGTACTCCTCTCTCTGGTCAATGCTACCTACTGTGGAACCATCTGAATCCATTAAAGATGTAGTGCCCCCGGCCAAAGGGACGTTAGTACTGTCAAATAGTACTAGTATGTAAAACTAAACACCATCTCAATAGAATGAATAATAATACAAGGGGGAAACAGTCATGAATTCAATAAAAGCTTCAAACAATACCAAAATATCAAGTTAAGAACCATATAAGTTTCCAAATGAATTTCCATGTTTTAGGTGGGGAGCTCTTTAGTATTGATATATTGTTATTCACAATGGCACCGTACTTTTAAATGGAGTCCGATGACGGCTCAATGGGCTAGGCCATATCATTTGAGACATTAAACGCAATCACAATTTCCAGCACAATCACCACCATGTGTGTGGCATGGCCTCCGATCACGGCCCCATCGGTTAGGCCATCTCACCCGAGACATTACTTTTTCTATCAAACATCAGACGCCATACTTTCTTCACACTTATTCAATTCATCGGAACTTATGTCCATCGTTTTAAAATCATTTCTAGAACTTGGCCAAGTTTCATATTTCATGCTCCCCTCTTTCCTTTCAACACACAATCATCATTATCGACAACAAGACTTTTCAATTCGAGGGTTTTAGGTACACATGAGAGCAATTATGAGTCTTAGACATATAGAGGTTTTGTTCAGATAATTTGGCATAATAACCTTCACTCAAGCATGACTTGAAATCGTAACATTTATAACACACACAGCTCACACTTTGAATATATCCTCAAAAGATAACATAACATGAATAAATGCATTTTGAACACATAATGAACATATATCTTTCAACGCAAGATTACTTGGGATAACAAATTTCATAATGATCAACTAGGGTCTTACATAACTTACATGAACTCCGTGGAATTCAATTTTAAGAAAGGGGTTTAGCCAACATACCTCAATTGAGCTTCCTTAAACTCTAAAATATTCCGAAACTCTTAGCAACCTCAATCTATTTTAGAAATATAACAAGTTGAACCAAAAACTAGGAAGGTGATCATGATTCTAGATCATTTGAGCATATTATCAAACACTATGTGTGCATTAAGGTCTTAAAGGCCCTTTTATGAAAGATTCCATGATCCCTCAACCCATTCTCTACCAGTTTTAGCTCACAATCTTCCTACACTCTTTGATGTGATGACCTGGCCGGTTGTCTCAAGAGTTGTAACCTTGTTTCTCTATTTTTCTGCTTCTACTGTGCTCTACATCTGTTATATAACTTACCAAGTTGGTTGGTTCGGGCTCGAAGTGATGTCTGAGTGATTGGACACACTTAGTCTCTTAATTGGAATCTTAAGTTGGAAAAGTCGATCGGATGTCAACTAATGTGTAAACGGCCTCGGATTTGAATTTTATTGTTCTGTTAGCCCTATTAGGTGATTTTGGACTTAGGAGTGTGTCCGGAATATGATTTGGAGGTCCGTGGTATAATAAGGCTTGAATTGGTGAAAGTTGGAATTTTTGGCGAATTTGACTGATAGTGGAAATATTGATATTGAGGTTGGAATTGGTATCCGGGAATTGGGGTAGGTTCGTGGTGTCATTTATTATTTGTGTGAAACATTTGAGGCTAATCGGACATGGTTTGATAGGTTTCGGCATCGTTTGTGGAATTTTGAAATTTAGAAGTTTTTTAGGCTTGAATCCGGGTGTAGTCCGTGTTTTTGATGTTGTTTCGGATGATTTGAGGGTTTGACTAAGTTCGTAATGGGTTATATGACTTTTTGGTATGTTTGTTTTAGGTCTCGGGGGACTCAGGTTAATTTCAGGTGGTTATCGGACATGGTTTCTAGTTGGTGAAGTTGCTGAAGTTGGTTGTTGCTGGTGTAATCGAACCTGCGAGGGGTATAGTTGCAGGTGCGATGCCACCAGTGCGGCAGGATGGCCGCAGATACGGGTAAGGCCAGGCTGGGCATGAGTCGCATATGCGAGAAATGGGGCGCATTTGCGAGCCCAAAGATGCAAGGCTGAGCTGCAGATGCAAAAAAAGGGGATCTTGGTCATTTCCACAAAAGCGGATGAAGGGCCGCATAAATGACTCAGCAGGTGCGAGCCTAGTGGGTTTAAGTGAATTGCGCATGAGCAGTTCCACAAGTGCGAAAATTAGGCAACAAGTGCGAAAGGCCTGGGCAGGACATATAAATACGGGACTTCAAGATTTTTCACCATTTTCACATTTTGGATCTCGAAATTTGGAGGATTTTAAAGTGATTACTGAGGTAGGCTCCTTGTGTATATTTATATTCGATAATGGTGTTTCCCCATTGATTTTGCACCTTATTAGTGATATTTTGAAGTGAAATTTGGGGGGTTTAAGGTTTGATAATTGGAGAGTGAATTTTAGGGATTTGGATGACCAAATGTTGTTGGATTTTGATAAATTTAGTGTGGTTATACTCGTGAGTGGATGGGCTTTCGAGTTTTGTAACTTTTGTCGAATTTCGAAACTTGGCCCCGGGAGGCCAGTTGATCATATTTCATATTTTGGTTAAGAATTTCATGTTTTTCTAATGGGATTGATTACTTTAGCCTATATTAATTATCTCGTACCGCTTGTGGCTAGATTCGGGACATTTGGAGACTGATTTGAGGGGCAAAGGCATTTCAGAGTAGGATTTTGCATAGTTTGAGGTAAGTAACGGTCTTAAATCTGGCCCAGAGGGTATGAAACCCCAGAATTTGGTATGATGTGATTATTTAGAGGTAACGCACATGCTATGTGACGGGCGTGTGGGCGTGCACCGTGGGGGATTTTGACTTAGTCCATCCTGTGAGACTGTAAAGTCGAATATCCTATTGTTGATTACATGTTTCTTTCGTCTTCTAGAAATTTGACTTCCATTCAGGTTAGAAACCATTCTTAGGCCATATGATATCACTGTTGGGGCCCGCATCGGTAGTGTACTTGTTGAATTGACTGCTAATTGTTATCTTGTACTTAGTCACAATCTTACTTATGTGTCATACCTCTGTTTCCCACTTATTTCTTGTTATTATCTCTATTTAAGCTGAATTTTATAATTTTTGTGAGCCCGAGAGGCTGGTGAGGTTAGTGACTGAGATAGGGCCTGAGTGTCGACCTGTAAGCTATGTGAGGTATATGGATCGGGTTGCACGCCCAACAAGACCGAGGCTGAATATATGTGGATTGGGTTGCACGCTGCAATGAGCCTTATGGTTATTTATGGATTGTGGATCGGTTGCATGTTGCAACGAGATTGGATCAGGATGCATGCCGCAATGATATAGCGCTTGGGTTGAAGGAGCCCCTCTGGAGTATGTACACCCCTAGTGAGCGCAGGTACCGATTGAGTGTGTGTATTGAGGGTTGAGATGGTGTCTTTAGTTTATGGTGCACGTCTCAGACCTCGCATTTGCGAGGTCTAGCCTCGCATTTGTGATAAGGCAGATAACATGTCAGTTTCGCATTTGCGACCTTGCTCTTTGCATTTGCGAAGAGACCCAGTTGCGCAATTGCGACCAGGCCTTCGCATTTTGCGATGGGAACTGGGGAGAGAGATTCTTCACATTTGCGATCAGGTCAGAGTTCGCAATTGCGAACTATTCTTCGCATTTGTGAAGAAAGAAGAGGCATGATGGTCTTCGCATTTGCGATTGACTCTTCCCATTTGTGGGGTTCACACCAGGTCACAAATGAGACATCTACAACTGATCAAATATGACTTAGACAGGATGTTTTGTTCATTCTTCAAATTTTCAAAACCTAGAACCCTAGAGGTGATTTTTCCAAGACTCTCTCTTCCCCAAATTATTGGTAAGTGATTCTAACCTATTTCCTTTCAATCTTTCATTATATTTCACAAGTTTTTAACCTAAAATCTAGTGTTTTCATGGTGGAATTGAGGGTTTTCGGTAGGAGTTAGGTATTTGGTAAATTGGGGATTTAAACCTCACACCGCCTGGTTTCATGAGTTCTTAGAGAATGTGCCTTTACTTTCATTCCCCTTAAAACGACTTACACTTCACACTCACATAGGTGATTTCTAAGCGTGTAATCCTATAGATACACTATATGGTCATATCCTGCCAGACTTAGCAAATCATTAAAAAGCTTTAAGCTTTATTGACTCATCAAAAAGCCTTAATACTTTACCTTGATTTCTGAACAATGTCTTCATCATGAGAATGGGTTGAGTTTTTTTTTTGACAATGTTAAACTGTCATTCATAACTTTGTTTGATCTCCTTGAACCTAACTCTTGGGATCTCCAGTCTGCTAGATAGAGTTACCGTCATGATGACTTGTCCTAGGCCTTAGCCCCATTCCCTTCGATGATATTTCAACTGCCTCTCTAGATAGGTCTTTGTAAGTAGATCTGACACGTTATCTCTTGACTTTAAGTAGTCAATTATGATAACACCACAAGAGAGTAGTTGTATAACGGTATTGTGTCTCTGTCGAACGTGACGAGATTTTTTGTTATACATAATCCTCTTTGCCCTGCCCTGCCTATTGCCGCTTGACTGTCATAATGAATACATATAGGTAACAAAGTTTTGGGCCAAAATAGAATATCTTCCAAGAAATTCTGGATCCATTCAGCTTCTTCACCGGCTTTATCTGAGGCTATAAACTCAGCCTCCACTATAGAGCGGTCAATGCACATTTGTTTGGACGATTTCCAAGACATCGCTCATCCACCGACTATTTAGAATCGGTTGAACTGATGATCTAATTTGTTTTACTATATCCCTCTATTATCGCGGGATACTTATTGTAGTGCAAAGCATAGTTTTGAATATATTTCAAATATCTCAACACTCGTTTCATTGTCATGACAGTTCAATCTGAACTTCCTTATGTCATAGACTAATACGTCTCGACTTTATATTGCATATCAGATTATTGACTACACTTAATGTAGCCATAGTATATTATAACAACAACTGAAATGATTGGCATCAGTTGTGGCCGCAACTAATATATAACATATTTCACAATCATTCTGCCATTTTCAAGCATTTGTATGCTATTTATTCATATGTCTACATGATATGCAAATTATAGCTCCGTCATTCATGAAACAAATCCCACTTGAAATGGATTTTGGTGATTTTCATCAGTTGGTTCACCATATTATAGACCAACATATTAATACATTTGTTCATCAACGGTCATTTTTATACAAAATATGTAAATACACTTTCCATGAAAAAGTCACAGCCTTCCAGGTGAAACCTTTTCATAAAACATCTAAACATTATAAATGTTCAAAAAAGAACAAATCATTTCAAAAAAAGTACGTAAACAACTTTTGAATTTGTAATTTCATCACTAGTCATCACTAAGACTGAACAAGTAATGAATTCACCGACAATCATATCAATATCCACTAAGGATTCATGGGGTTAAAAAATTATATCATTTAGAAATTACGTCTAACATTGACTTTTGTCATGCATAAGCTAAATGCCCCTACATTTTAAATATTTTATCAGCATATCATCTACATATAATCAAAATAATGACTATGTGATTTGAAGTATTCTTAAAGTAAACACATTTGTTTACACTCATTAAATTTGAAACCATTTGACAATATAATTTGGTCAAATATCACATGTCATTGTTTGGGTGTTTATTTTAGTCAATAAAGAACTTAACACGTCGATACACCTTCCTTTCTTTTTCAGGAACCACAAACTATTGGTTGTTCCATGTGAATTTCTTCCTCCAAATAACAATTAAAAATGGGTGTCTTCACATCCATTTGATGGATTCCAAGACCGTAAATTGTAGTCAATGCTACTAATATTCATGTGTACACAATACTCGTAACTGATGAGTGTATGTCAAAATAGTCAAGACATTCTCATTGGCTTAACCATTTGGCAACTAATCTTACAAACTATTTGTCAATAGTACCATCAACTTTCATTTTTCTTCTGAAAATTCACTTAGAACCCAAAGGTTTATTTCTTGGAGGAAGATCAACCATTTTCCCAAGTATGATTACTTAATATGGATTCTGACTCACTATTGACTGCTTCTTTCCGAGGAAGACATAATTTGTTCCAAAGTTTGAAGCTCATTTTCTAATAAAAAATATCAGAAAATCTGGTCCAAAGGAAGTAGTTTTCTTTTGACATTTACTACGTCTTGTATTCATCTCATTAGGTGTAATTTCCTTTACTTCTTTCCGAGGTCGTTTAGATATTTCAGGAGACGACTCACATTCCTTTTTATACGGATAAATATTCTCAAAGAATTCAGCATTATCTGATTCGATTATCGTAGTAATATGAATGTCATGATTTTCAAATTTCTGAACCAGAAAATTATATGCCTTGCTATTTGTCGCATATCCTATGGAAACGCAATCAATAATTTTCCGGCTGATACCCTTTTGGTTTTAGGAACTTGCACTTTAACTAAGTACCCCAACACTTTAAAATATTTAAGTTGGGCTTCCTTCCATTTTATTTTTCCATATGAAATAGATTGTGTCTTGCTATGGAGAACTCAACTGAGTAAATGGTTATCTATAAGAATAAATTCCCCCCCCCCCCCCNCGGGGCTGTCGTTTGATGAATAATACCATATTCCAAACATATTTCTTCAAAAGGAGACTCACATTCACCGCTCATTTTACTTTGTAGAGCCAACCACAACAATTCTTGTTTGTGTCACGATAGAGCCAGAATAAATAGTGAAGTTTTTAATCTTCAAACCGAGTAATATATGACATAATCAAATTTAATAGACGATGAAGTTTTTAATCTTCAAATCGAATAATAAATTGGAGTAGGAAATAAATAAGATTTTAATCTCCAAAACGAGTATAAAGTCACTTAGACTTCAATTTCTGAAAAATGAGTAGAAAGTCACAAAGACTTTAATCTCAACGAACGAGTAAAAAATCACGCAGATTTTGATCTCGAAGCAGGAGTAGAAAATCACGAAGATTTTATTCTCCATAACAGATGTAGAAAATCACGAGAATTTTAATTCTCCTTCCAAATAGTTTTCCAACAAAATCATTAACCCCTGAACATTTCAATAGTTTGATATATTATTCTTATCAAACTAACATATGTATATCTTTACACATATTATATTCATTATTTTACGAATACTTCAAGCATTAATGTAAGCCTCATGTTTACAACCTTAAACACTTTTTAGTTTTAAATTTTCTTTTGTAACAAATACAAAAAGAAAATTATTCACAAATAAGGTACACATTAGCACAATTTTGTGCACACTTTTTAATGGTTTTTCAGAGGAAGAATCTGAATATATTTGGAGACGATTTGAAAAAGTGTGGTCGTATCTTCAATAACACATTCGAACAAACCACCCTATATCAATTGATAATATATGTGCTTCACATCTTATATGTTTTCCTGTTCAAACTCACAATCTTCATTATAGTCTGACCAATATCTTTGCGTTAGACAATTGAAGACATATAGAAAAGAAACTGACTGGTTTTCATCATATTAGTTCCATAAAATTTTAAGATGCAAAACTTTTGAATTGCATTTTCATAGAAAATAAGGAACCAAAATATCAAAAACACAGTAATAAACAATGGTGAGAAGTTATGGAAAAACAGGAATTGAGAACAAAAGATCACATCGGCCACCATAAACTTATCTCTTAATCTTGCAGCAAAGCGTCCATGTGCATCCATTCTTTGTGATTGCATAAATAATTTGTGGAGTACCATTTCTTTTAATATTTATTTATAGTCCTTCATTTTTCTTTCTCATATTCTCAAGTTTTAACAGTTGGAGTATAACAGTTCCAATTCTGTATTCAAAACGCAAAGTGCGCGTCAATCTGTAGAACGAACAAACAAAATAAAATTGTTCAGTTATTTAATAGACGACTTCCATTTCATGTTTGAGCAGTTCTCTCTCGATATAGCAGACGAACAACCATAATTAAAGACAACATATGCCTTCTAACCAACACTGAAACTTCAAACAATACTTTTCCACTCATTAAAACACTGTCGTGAACACTTAACAAGAATAATACATTCGAATTCAAGTTCGAACCAGTAATATTATAACAATAGTATTATTAGGTAGTCACTAACTGTGAGCTTGATAATCACTAGATGTAACTCGGATTCATCCATGCAATTTCACACCAAGCTCAGTCATGCCTAATGGTGCAGAATGAAGAAAGAAGAAAACGGTTAAAAAACTTCTGCATTTATCCTTCAATTTGTCATAAGACAAGTAGTTAGATAATGGATAAGAGGATCCCTGACTTATTTTTGGGGTTACATAGTCGTGCAACCATAAAGGCTCTTTTGAGGTTCTTTTTTATCTCCTTATCTCATTGCCTTCCAGTTCTACAACTGGTGAAACAATGACATCATTGTGCAATATATATTGTTGTTGTGCTGGTGCTAATATCCTTGCATCATCTGGAATAGATTCACCAAATCTTGCTTCAGGCATATCTGAGTTGTTGTCTTCTGCAATTACTGAAAAATGGTATTCATCCTGTGCATGTTTTTCTATGTTCTCCCTTTCTTCGTCTGTTGACAAGTGCTCCTCAACATGGGCATTTTTTGCAGCTGCTTCATTCATATTTCTTCTGGCCTTGACTGATGTGTTCATGTCATGAGATCTTGGCTCAGTCTCAGGTTGCAAATCTCTACTGCTGAGAGGTGTTAATGTTGCAAACATCTCTATTGTTGTGTGCTCCCCTACAATTGGAACTTGAGAGATTGACTTAGAAAATGGAAAGATATGCTCCTTGAACATTACATCTCTGCAGACAAAGAAACAATTAGTAGATAAATCCATCAGTTTGTATCCCTTATGTGTTTCTGCATATCCAAGAAGTATGGTTGCTCTTGCTCTGGGGGAAATTTTCCTTCTTTGCTCATGTTAGTAGCATAGCAAAGACATCCAAACACTCTTAAATGACTCAGTCAAGGTGGATACTTATGTAGAACCTCATATGGAGATTTTCCTTTGAGCAAGGCAGTAGGCAATCTGTTTATCACATACACTGTTGTATTAACACATTCACCCCACAATCGTGTAAGAGTATTAGCTTGAAGTTTCATTGCTCTTGCTATGTCTAGGATATGTCTATGCTTCCTCTCCA
>ML324157.1:0-54024 GCA_005239505.1 Nicotiana paniculata
AACTAAAAGAAGAGAAGAGAAGAAAAACTAAGTATAATCCTCCGTCAAGAGTGTGCCTCCGTCAAAAGTCTCCAAACGAAATCCCCCTTTTAATGTGATGTTTTTGGGTCTATTTATATGTTTAGGATGAACCCTCAATGTGTCAAAGACTTCTATTCCAACTTGGAAACACTTAAAACCCGTCAAAACACGATTTCTGGCCGTCTGGGGGACCTGGCGTTTTGGCTCTAAGGCCTGGGTAACGCCAGGCAGGCCCTGGCGTTACAACTCTAACGCCTGGGTAACGCCAGGACCCCCCAGGCGTTATGGGTCTAACGCCTGGGTAACGCCTGGCTACCCCAGGCTGTTTGGCTTGGTGCCCGGCTATCGTCCGGGTGTCCCCTCTCGCGTATTCTTCGACGTATTTGCATCCGTTTAGCCCCGTTTCCATTTCCAATTCACCTACACATAAAATAAACCCNCTAGCCACGCATCAAATGTCATGTATTGTATAGGTACATGTGTTCATAACATCATCAAGCCTCTGCAGGCATCCTATCATATCATCTCGGCCACTGTGAGTAAAATCATCAACGTATACCAACTGATCAGAGGTGGTGGTGCGTATATAACTCCATAACCTTTTTCCATATCCCATATACATGCATATATATATATATATATATATATATATATATATATATATATATATATATATATATATATATATATATATATATATATATATATATATATATATATATATATGACGCCATCTTGTCATGGGTCAATGTACATGTATAAATGAATGTAATGCATGAGAAGTACATAATTAAAATCTCTCGGAATGTCATAAGGTCATCATGCCTTTAAATAATATCATGAAATAAACTTTACCAGCTTACGAATTTTTGAGACCCATGAACAGATGATAGAATAATACGACACATGGGAAAATAAGAATACATACATCTCTAGCATTTCTACGAATAGAGCAATTTATGGAAGTTGTGCATTCACTCGTTTCGTGTCGTATAGATCATGCCAAAAGGAAAGAAGGGATAGCCTTAACTGTCACGACCCAATTTACCCTCCGAAAGGTATCATGACGGCACCTAGTCTCTATGACTAGGTAAGCCTAAAATTCGCAGAACATGACAGAATCAATAAAATAAAGTCCGAAAAGAACTCAAGTAGACATAACGTAGCTGCTCAGCATATACACTTTTACTTCCCAAAACCCGGAATGTCACCATAGTCACAAGCTCTGTACTAAATGTAGCTCTATAAAATGAAACAGTGGAAAAATATACAAGTCTTCTATGCTTATACTAGAGTAGAAGGGGACTCGTGGGATTCAGGACGTGGCAGAATTACCTCGCGGTCTCCTAGCTGCTGCTAGACGACTCCTAGCCACGATACTGGGTGCTGGTACCTGGATCTGCACATGGGGAAAACATGCACAGGAAAGGGCGTGAGTACTCCGTAAATGCCAAGCCTAACCCCAGTCAAGTAGTGACGAGGTCAGGTTGAGGCCCTATTGAATTTGTAAAAAAAAACAGGTCAATATATAATTTAAAACAGTGAAATACAGATAAGCAATTATAAATAGGATTAACGAAGAGGGAAAGATTTAATAACATAAAGAGAGCCCTCGGCTCAGCACAACATATATCTCAACAGTAAATGTGCAATGCAGTACACGGGGAAAGCTCCCGGATCTCAGTCCATAGTCCCAGTTTAAATATGCTATGCAGTACAGGGGAAAAGCTCCCGGATCTCTATCCGTAGTCCCAATTTAAATACGCATTTCAGTATAGGGGGAAAGCTCCCGGATCTCAGTCCGTAGTCCTAATTTAAATATAAAATGCAGTACAGGGAGAAATCTCCCGGATCTCGGTCCGTAGTCCCAATTTAAATATGCAACGCAGAAGTATGTCAATTATGTCTTAAGTAAGCAATCCAGGAAAACAACAGGCAAGAATAGAGTAAAGCTACTTAAGCATGATGTGACTAGTAACAAATAAGAGGAAAACAATTCAGAACAGGTAGGCATGCTTACTTTTAAGCTATCTACTCTATTAAGATGGGAACAGTAATATGTGATTGAAAATGAGTGATTTCGTAGGAGTAAAAATAGGATTTTTGCAACAATGACCAGTGTACGCACTCGTCACTTCACGTACACGGCGTCCACATAACAAAATCAGTATAAAATGCCTAAGGGAAAGTCCCCAACACAGAATCAGGCAACCCACTTACCTGGACTGCGCTAATCAGATCAATACCAACCTCTTGCCACGAGTATCTGACTCCGGGTGGCCCAAATCTATTCAAATCGATCGCATGGTGTAAATATCACTTCAAGGGAACAAAATAGCTAATTATTTATAAGATAATACGTGAAATTAGGAAATTCGCCCAAAACGTCCCCCGGGCCACATCTCGGAATCGGGTAAAATTTATATTTTCCGAACACCCATTCACTCATGAACCCACTCGAACAAGAATCAACAAAATCCGACGTCTAAATCTCCGTAAATCCTCAGATTTCTACTTGGGAAGATTTCATCCCATTTCCAGGGTTTTTCATCCAATTTCCTTGATTAGATTGAGGAAAATGATAGAGATTAATGATATATAAAGGGATTAAGGTTAGAAAATGTTACCTATGATCCTCCTCTTCAAATCCCACTGAAAATCGCCAAGTCCCGAGCTCACAATCGATTTTGGAATTATGAAATTCAAACCCTCGGATTTTTGGTATAAACTGCCCTGTCATTTCGCACCTGCGACACTAGGATCGCACCTGCAGTGCCGCACCTGCGATGCCGCACCTGCGGAAACCCAATCACAGGTGCGAAAGTTCATTAAGTGGCCTTGGGTCGCACCTGCGGCACCCTTTTTGCACTTGCGTGCCCGCACCTGCGGAAATACCATCGCAGGTGCGGAAATTCATATAATGGCCTGGGGTCGCACCTGCGGCTCCCCCTTCGCACCTGCGTGTCTGCACCTATGGAAATACCATCACAGGTGTGAGACACCAGAACCAGAATGGTTCAGCTGTTCTCAATTCACAAAACTCACGTGTTGGGCATCCGAAACAACCCTGAGGCCCCCAGGACCTCAACCAAACCTACTGAGCTGACCCTAGTACCTTGTTCAAACTTGGTCGAGCCTTAAAACACATATCATAACATAAAAATCATCTATTATGCATGGATTGAAGCATAAGAACTTAGGAAATTTCTAAAATTCACATATGACGCCGAAACACGTCTAAACTTATCCGAATGACCTCAAATTTTGCACACAGGTCATAAACGACATTATGGACCTGCTGTCGCTTTCGGAAATCTATTCCGATCCCGATATCAAAATCTCACCTATCGGTCGAAATCGCCAAAATTCTAACTTTCGCCAATTCAAGCCTAAATCCACAGCCGACCTCGAAAACACATTCCGAACACGCTCCTGACCCGAAAATCACCCAACGGATCTAACGGAGTCGAAGAAATTCCATTCCGAATCCGTCTTCACACAGCTCTAGCTACGGCCAAATTCCTAAAGCTAAATTTCACATTTATGGACTATGTCCAAAATCACCCCGGATTTCATCACTCAGCGTCACAGTCTTGGCGTGAAAATCAAGAATAGAATAATAGGGAGACAGCCAGTCCATACCCAATATAAAATTGAAATCTACCATACTGAGTAGTAGCAAATCAGCTCTGGTCTCAAAACCACTGATAGTAATCAAACATGACCGATATACGCAGTCCACAACAAGAGAATCTCCTAATATAACATTGAAATCTACCATACTGAGTAGTAGAAAATCAGCTCTGGTCCCAAAACCACTGATAGTAATCAAACATGACCGATATACGCAGTCCACAACAAGAGAATCTCCTAATATAACATTGAAATCTACCATACTGAGTAGTAGAAAATCAGCTCTGGTCCCAAAACCACTGATAGTAATCAAACATGACCGATATACGCGGTCCACAACAAGATAATCTCCCAACGGAGTAGAAACATAAACAGGGGAACTCAAAGAGTCCCGGGCTATCCCCAGATGTGAAGAAAAATAGGAAGACACATATGAATATGTAGTGACTGGGTCAAATAATACCAATGCATCCCTATGAAAAACGGGAACAATACCTTTAATGACTAAATTTGAAGCAATGGCCTCGGACCGGGCCGGAAGAGCATAGTACCTGGCATGGCCTCCCCCTCTAGGGCGACTTCGACCTCCCCGACCTCCACCTCGAGCTGCCTGATAAATCTGAGGGGGTGCACCCTGATAAGTGGTGCTCCCATCCTCGCTCTGGGACAATCTATGATCATATGATGAGGGTCTCCACACTCAAAGAAACCCCTCGGAGGACGTGGCGGCCGCTGCTGACTCTGAACTGGCCTGTTGGACCGGCTAGTTATAGCACCTCGAGCAGGAGGCACCTGAGATACTGGTGGTGCATAATAAGGCTCCTGAGGTCTAGGAAGAGTTGGAATACCGCTGGCTACTGGGAGAGATGAATGAACAGGGCGACTCACAAAACCCGTACCATAGCGTGCTGCTGGTGCACAGGCTCCTGAAAAATAACTAGTCTCTCGAGACCTTTTGGCCTCTCTCTCCTCCCTGTCCTGATCTAACATAGTCTCAATCCTCCGGGCAATACTCACGACCTTACAAACCTGCTGTCGCTTTCGGAAATCCATTCCGAGTCCGATATCAAAATCTCACCTATCAACCGAAATCGCCGAAATTCTAACTTTCGCCAATTCAAGCCTAAATCCACAGCCGACCTCGAAAACACATTCTGAACACGCTCCTCACCCCGAAATCAACCAACGGAGCTAACAGAGTCGACAAAATTCCATTCCGGATCCGTCTTCACACAACTCTAGCTACGACCTAAATTCCACATTTATGGACTATGTGTCCAAAATCACCCCGGATTTCATCACTCAACGCTCCGACAAGTTCCAATACCATAAATAAACATAGGAGAAGCGGTAAATAGGGGATCGGGGCGTAAATTCTTAAAACGACCGACCGGGTCGTTACATTAACATACCAGGAGTAGGGAAAAATCAATATAATGTTCTTGGAAACGGTTGCACCGTACTCCTTTGGAACCATAAAATTTTACGTTACTATGATTTTAAAAATTCTCATTGGATTCCTTTTGGCTAACATTCTGATCTATTCACAACTTATAAAAATTGCTAATGAAATGCGTTTCTTCTTTATTTAATGAGTATGACTCATGCTCATTAAGAATTTCCACATAATCATAGTGACTTATGAGTCACAATCCTTAGATGGGTTTGCTGTCACGTTATGGATTTTGTGCAATAATTAACCACCAATTATCTTAATCAACTTGTTAATCTCCCATTAACCAATTACCCACATAATTAAGAATTATCTAAAATTACTTAAAATACTACTCATGTTAACACACCTTATACATCATACCATCGTGCTCATGTGGTACCTTGTATCACTAGTCCATAAATACTGAGTATTTTAGCTCGGGCCATAATTTATCCCACATGTCAAACTTGGATGAAAATTCATTTTCTTTGACTTGCTTCCCTTCTCACCTTTACGAATTTAGTCTTCACTTGTTTGAAATGGCATAATGCTTGTAATCCCATTGTCGAACTTCCATTAATTTATTTATGGCGTACTTTCACGTACAAAATATGGGGTGCAACATCATTCCCCCCTTTGGAGCATTCGTCCTCGAATGTTGACTGGTGCACTTATTATTTTCATAACTTATAGCTCTTGTGAATACCTTAATACTCTCCTAGCCATTTTGGCAGTTATTTTGTGAATAACTCCAAAGGCCAGGGGATTCCCCCCTTAGTCCTCTTTCCCACTCCATGACTTGTGATCAAATTCCTTCCAATCTCATAACTGTTGCTAGCTCCTACCATGCAGCCTCTACGATATTGACCTTGTTAGTGTGCCTACGTGACTCTTCTCTCCTTTTTCCTCCATCTTTTAGCCAATCTCTAGGCCTTACTTTGTAAACAAATACAAGGCTTAATAGGATGCCTCTCTGGGCATCTATAGTTGTACCAAAGTTCTTCGCTCGGTACTTTGTAAAACTTGCGAATATGGCTATATCTTATTTCATAGACCTGGTTATCCATTTGTATGGCTTTACTGCATCTATGTAGGTCATACTATACCATAATTCTTACTTCGATTTTTCATTACTGAGGTCTGCATTCAACTCTAGGTTACTCTCGTTGTTTATCCTTAAGACTGATGGTCTAATATCATCTCATACTGTTGAACTTTTGTCCATCTATTGTTGATTTAACTTAATGTTGATTCATCATCTGCCATTGATAACTTGATTTTTTTATGTAACACCACTGCTAGGGCTCGCGTCTCATCGAGGACATCTGGAGTAATTAGATTGATCCACCTAGGGGTGATACTATACTTCCATAACCGTACTTTATAGCATCCCAATGTGATTCACCTTACTTGGGTATTTTAATCCCGTATTATTCATGAAATCCTCTTCAAATTATTACTTAATTGAAGGCTCCAAACGTCATCCTTTTTCTATCATAATTACACCCTTATTCTACTACCAGGGCATCATTCCATGTCTCCTAAATGCTACTAGTCTTAGACTCCTTTGAGTTCATTCAGGTTATACTGAGCTTTATATAATTTAGAGAACCCATCAGCTCTCTCTCATTTTCGTGGGCTTAATCCCGGGGGCTTATCCATTCTCATCACCTTCTCACTCGCCCATTTCTTATCCTTACTCCTATCTTCCTACCGTCTTGTCGCTCTACCAAACTTTAGCTTGCGACCCATACATATCCAGTTATGCTACTCGCATCAATCCTTCAACTTCCTTTCAACATAGATTTCCTTGTGTTATTCTAGAACATCAAGTGAGACATCACATCATCTCTAACTATTCTTTTACTTTCTTAACTAGACCTCTCGATACCTAGAAACCATAGGCTATAAGATATGCCACTGACGATGCCGCTATCATTCCTAGAAATTGCATCCCCGCGCTTCTAGCCTTCTATCCAAAGTATGGGCTATTCACAACCTTCTGCATTTTAGTATCTCGTACGTTATTCACCTTTACCTTACTTTAAAGTTTCGCAGCACATCTTCTATCTCCTTTATAACCTTCCTTCCATATAGGTAGAATTTACATCCACAACTTGAACTTCTATTATAATGCTTGCACCTTTTTACATGATTCGTTGAGAGGTTTATACTGACTTCTTATGAGGCTGGTATTCTTCTAACTGGACTTCTGATATTAGAAGTGACTCTGCAATGTTTTCAATCACTATGTCCATAATTTTCTAGGTTCAATAATCAAACTCCTGATTTACTTAGTTTATGTAACTCTTTAGTTTCCTGTTCTTTCTGATTAGCCTTTATGTAGGCTTAAACTATCTTCCGATCTGCGGCTCCTAGTATTAGTTATTACTTTAGCCTTGCTGAGGGATATCCATGATACAATCTTTTAACAGTTCAATCCTTCGTCTATGACCTGGGCTCAATTCTTTCTTTTAACGTATCCTAGAATCTTCTCGGCTGTATATGCTTCATGTATAAACTCCAATTTCTTAAGTGCATCCATAATGTAACTAACTCTGAATTATTGATCAAATAATTCCTTTTGTTCCTTCTCAGCTTTCTTTAAACGTAAGCTTTTACTTTTCCTGGTCTTTCTTCCCCCTTTTGTGTGCATACTTAGCTTATCTTAGCTCTCACACATATTGGAATTCCATACAACTCATATGATCTTGGATATCAATTCTGATTTTTCTTCTCGTTCATTAGCCACGGTAAGTACCATTTACTTATGGAGTTCATACAATGTTGTTGTGAAACTGTTGTTACAAGACCATTTCCTCTTTAGGTTATTGTGCTTAGGTTGAAGCCTTGTTCCTCATTTCCTCAACTAGCCTTTCACTGTAGTACTTAGGGAGGACTCTATGACTTTTGTAAAGCTGCGAGCTTATTACATCGTATACCCAATAAAATTTTTTATGTCCTTCCTCGCCTACAATTACCCGTAGTTACTAACCTCCACACCTTTGTGCTTGTAGGGTTGCTTCTGAACTGATATTTTAACTGTCTTCATAGTGGCACTCTACTTTATTCCCGTAATACTCATACGGTACCTTTAACAACCCCAACTCCTATTTGTACATTTCTTAAGTATTACGATGACATTATTGCGAGGTTGAACTCACTATATTGGGTTTTACTATGTTTACCTTGCACGATCTGCTGACTCGTCTGTAACTTCTTGTCCAGTCATGACTAGGATCTTCCTCAATCAACTACTAACTACTCGTTGACTCATTCTCATATTCATATTTCGCATAATCTTTCTTGGGTTATTTCCTTGTCTTAACTTACCTCACGTACTGGCGCCTTATCTACCAATAACATCCCGGGCACGAACTGACGTCGTGCTTACATAGCGTTCTAGAATCATAGCATATCTGTAACATTTGGATAAGTTCCATCGCATCCCTTTTTATTTTTATTGCATTCTTCCTTTATCATCTTCTGGGGAGTACTAAGACTTGGAGCTATGACGACCTGCCTAAAGATGTTTTTCATCTTTGTCTTTAGCGTCCTTTCACATTATCAATGATCCTTACCTGCCTTGCGGTAATCCTTCTGTACCAAGGATAACAAAATTCCTCACTCGCGATGGTGACACTTAGTGTAACTGGCACATACAGTCCCTTAAGCTTAACTTTGCTCATATTTCTTGCTTTAGGGAAGCGTCTACCTGAATGACCGTTCTCTGAATTCATCATGGACCTTCTTTTGTTGTCCATTTTATTATCGCCGGAACAAAATGTGAAATTCTCATGATGCCGACTATTATCAATCACTTAGTACCTAATTCATGTTTAGTTTATCTTGTTTACCAGTCCATACTGGTTCTATTACTCTAGGGTCTAACTTTTCCTTTTGGTAATCGCGTTAGAGTTGCGAAATTATTTCTCGAAATGAGGACATGACTGTATGGCCTATACTCTTTTGTTGTCCTAAGACCTGTCACATCTCGTCTCTTCCTTCACTTAACTATAGATTCTGTAATATAGTCAACTTTTGATCTACCGTTTCCATCCATGTATCATATCTTACTCATTATTCTTCATTAACTCTTTTCTTATTTCCCGCTAACATTTATGCCTATAACTTTATTATGAAAACTCAAACAAGACATTCTTTTGCTTTTAGCTCCCCTTTACTCCATCTAGTGGCTCTTCGGGTTGCTTAACGCTCTCGCTCTACTAGGGACGCGAGCCACACTAAGCTAATATTTATCCCTTCAACGCTTCCAGTGACTATCTTTATAGTACTCATATCTAACTGTACTATTTTAGAGTGCGCCATTTGGGTGTCTCACAAGGAGATCTAGTAGGACATTTGCAATCTCCTTCGAAAATTTCAACTAACGCAAACAATCAATTCACCATCTTGGGTTACTCTAACCCCTGCTGGATCCTGATATCACGTCCTTTTCTTAATCTACACCCGTTAGGCCCCAATGAGGTATAACTGAGATGGGTGGGGCCAATTATACATACCTCTGTTACTGTTGAAGGTAACTCACAATGCTTATATTTTTATGCCGGAACTGTAATACTGATAATCTTCATTAACTGGGTGACTCGTACCCTTCTTCACCTTTCTCCTTTTACTTGCTGAAACTTATTCCTCCCTTCTTACTCCTTTCTACCGTAAGAGTGGATAGGAATTCTTGCCTTATGGATCCTTATCAAGAATCTTACACAACTTAGTATACACATGATTTTCTAAATACCTCATATTTATCCATCATAAGCATGATGCAAAAATTGAGTTCCTCTAACTCAACTCTTCCGTAGCTATATCTCTTACCAACCGTCTTTCTAGATGTAGATATCGTCGTACTATAAGTAAGATAGAGTTTAGGAAATTGAGTTCTTACAACTGAGCTCTACCACACGATCTAGAGTTGGAAGAAATAGTGCCCATCCTAAATGCGTTGTAGCCTCCTACTTATAAGTGTGGTGCACGACACACCCATAAACAAGACTCTACTAGACACGGCTTGTAGAGTCCCTAGGAAAAAACTGCTCTGATACCACTTTTGTCACGATCCAAATTGATGGACCGCGACGGGCACCCGGTACCTTACTCAACCGAGTACCATCATAACGTATCTTTTCATCTCATACTATCTTAGATAAGACATACGGGCCTATAAGACCAAAATAACCACTCGTATACTGAACATTAGCCGACAAGGCCATACAATCTTTTACGTACATGACATCTGTCTACAAGCCTCTAAGAATACATAATTTTCATAAAGGTCATGACAGAGTCCCGCCATACCAAACAATACACGTCTAAATCATACTAACCAAACAAGAAATTCCGAAGAAAATGGAGTGCACCAACATCTTCTGCTGAGATGATAGCCTACTTGGAGGGCTCTCGACATGTCTATCGGGACCTGTGAGCATGAAACACAGCATCCCCAGGCAAAAGGCACGTCAGTTCGAATAATGTACCGAGTATGTAAAGCACATAAATAAGTACGTAAAAGACATGGAAGAAATATAGAGTAAATGACTCAACCTGTAAGTCTTGATAACTCTGTAAATCATGAAATACTTTCAGTGTCATGCATATACGTATGAATGTTATGTCATGCATAGGTACATGTATTCATAAAATCATAAAGCCTCTAGGGTCATCCCATCATATCATCTTGGCCACTGTGGGCAAAATCATCAACGTGTACCAGCTGATCAGGTGGTTGTTCGTATATAACGCCATAACTTTTTTTCATATCCCATATATATATATAAATACATATATATACGCGTATATAACACTATCTGGTCATGGGTCAATGTATAAATGAATGCAATGCATGAGAAGTACATCATTAAAATCTCTCGGAATGTCATAAGGCCATCATGCCTTTAAATAATATCATGAAATAAACTTTACCAACTTACGTATTTTTTAGACCCATGAACAGATGATAGAATTGTATGACACATGGGAAAATAAGAATACATATATCTCTAGCCTTTTTATGAATAGAGCAATTTATGGAAGTTGTGTATTTTCTCGTTTCGTGTCGTACAACTCATGCCAAAAAGAAAGAAGGGATAGCCTTAGGATACCTGGAGTAGGGAAAAATATGTATAATATTATTGGAAAAGGTTGCACCGTACTCCTTTAGAACCGCAAAATTTTACGTTACTATCATTTTAAAAATTCTTGTTGGATTCCTTTGGTTGCAAGAATTCATGTTGCTTAATGTAAGGGTTAGAATCTGATTTGGAGTGTTTGAAAATGAGAATTTTCAAAATTTGTAGGAATTCACAAAAATGGCTAACGTTCTGATCTATTCACAACTTATAAAAATTGCTAATGAAACGTGTCTCTTCTTTATTTAATGAGTATGACTCATGCTCTTTAAGACTTTTCACATAATCATAGTGAATTATGAGTCACAATCCTTAGATGGGTTTGCTGCCACGTTATGGATTTTGTCCAATAATTAACTACCAATTATCTTAATAAACTTGTTAATCTCCCATTAACCAATTACCCACATAATTAAGAATTATCTCAAATTACTTAAGATACTACTCATGTTAATACACCTTATACATCATACCATCATGGTCATGTGGTACCTTGTGTGGTACTAGTCCATAAATACCGAGTATTTTAGCTCGGGCCATATTTTATCCCACATTTCAAACTTGGATGAAAATTTATTTTCTTTGACTTGCTTCCCCTCTCACATTTACGAATTTTCTCATCACTTGTTTGAAATGGCATAATGCTTATAATCTCATAATAATCCCATTCCCGAACTTCCATTAATTTATTTATGGCATACCTCTACGTACGAAATATGAGGTGTAACAAACTAAAACTCCTAATTCTACTTTATTCATAATGCAACGATACCTTCATCCATAAAGACATTTGGTAAGAGATTGAATGTGGTTGTAGAAGAGTTGAGTCAGAAGAACTCAAATTTGCATCATTCTTACGATGATTAAATGTGAGTTCTTCAACAAATCATGTGTGTACTAAGACATTAAGCTTCTTGATAAGGAACCTAAGACATGAATATCCATCCATTTATATAGTAAAATTCAATAAGAGAATCAGAATATGGTAGTAAGCTAACGGTAATAAAAATATGGTTGGATGACAGAGTCTATAGTCAAGTGAAGGAAAAGACAACAGGTGACAGGCCTTGAGACCATAAAGAGTATAAGCCATAAAGTTATATCCTTATTTTGAGAAATGATTTGGTGACTCCAACATGATTACTAGAAGGATAAGTTAGACCTCTAGAGTAATAGAATATAGTATGGGCTAGTAAGCAAGAAAGAAAATCGAACATGATTTATGGATCGAAGGATTTTATAATAGTCGGTGTCGTGAGAATTTCAGAGATCACGTTTTGGTAATAATATAATGGACAACGAAAGAATAACCTTTAAAGGTCATTTTGGAAGGCGCTTCCCTAAAGCAAGCACTGGGAGCAGAGTTAAGCTTAAGGGACTATGTCTACTAGTTATACTAGGTGTCACCCTCGTCCATAAGAAATTCAGTTATTCGGGGCACATAAGGGGTACCGCAAGGCGAGTAAGAGTCAGTGAAGACGTGAAAAGTCGTCGAAGATGAAGAGGTAAAATATTCTTAAGTAAATCTTCATAGAGTTAAATGTTAATACTCCCCTAAAGGGGGGAAGATGGTGTGATAACATATTAAGTCAGAGTTAAGTGGCTCGGGTAACTACGAAATAGTAACGGAATAATGCGGTAAATTGGCGAAAGGAATGATATTGAATTTATTCAGATTCTACAAATATGCTACGACTCCAGAACATTATGTAAGAACGATGCCTAGGAGAGGCAGTAAGAGCTCCCGCACCAGATGTTATTGATAAATAAGTGTGAATGAACATTTAATACATTAGGAGCCAGTGCAAAAGGTAAGTTAAGACAAAAGACATAACCCAAGAGAGGTTATGCAAAATATAAACATGACCATGGACTGAGTAGTAATTTGTAGTTGATTCAGGAAGAGCTTAGTTATGGCTAGACAAGAGGTCTCAGATAAATCAATAAATCATGCAAGATAAACATAGTAAAACCCAACATAGGAAATTCAGTCTCGCAGATACGACATCGTAATCCTTAAGAAATATTCAGATAAGAGTTAGAGTAGTAAAAGGTACCGTATAAGTGTTACAAAAATAAAAGAGAGTTCCACTAGGGAGACGATCAAAATTTCAGTTTAGAATTAACCCTACGAGCATAAGGGCGCAAAGGATAAGTAAGGATAATTATAGGAGAGTAATTACATCAAAAATTTTGTCGGGTATACAATGTAAAAAGCTCCCATCTTTACAAGAGTCAGAGGGTCTTCCATAAGTGTTACAACGAAAGACTAGCTGAGGAAATAAGGAAGAAGGCTTCAACATAAGCATTGTGACCTAAAGAAGGAATGATCTTGTAACAACAGTCTCTCTACGACATTGTATGCACTCTATAATAAAGTGGCACCTGTCGTGACTAAGGAATGAGAAGTAAAATCAAAATTAATATTCGAGATCATATGAGTTGGGCGAAATTTCAATAGGTGTGGGCACTAAGATAAGACAAGTATTCATGCAACAAGTGGCAAAACGATTAGGAGAAGTAGTTGCTTACTTTTAACAAAAAACTGTGAAGGCACGAAAGGAATTATTCGATCTACGACCTCGAGTTAGTTACGTTATGACTGCACTCAAGATTTTGGAGTACTATCCATACAACATATAAGTTGACATTCACACAGTTATGGGAGACTTCGGTATAGGTTAAAAGAAAGAACTGAGTCCACGTTACAGAAAAAGGGATTGAATTGTTAGAAGGTTATATCATGTATGTTCCATAGCGTCTACGAAAGGCTAAAGTAATAACTAATACCCTGAGCCACATATCTGAAGATAGCTTAAGCGTACATAAAGGCTAAGAGAGAAGAGGTATCTAAAAAGTTAATCAACTAAGTAATTATCAGGTGTCTAATTACTAGACCAAGATAATTATAGAAATCGTGATTGTGAACATTGAAGAATCACTCTTAATATCATAGGTGCAAGAGAGATAGTACAACATCCATATTCTATAACATCTATACGATAAAGCCAGTTAGAAGATTATCAGCCTCATAAGAAGTCATTATTAAGCTCCCACCAGATTGTGTATGCACCAAAGGTGCAGGTATTATAGTAGAGATTCAAGTTGTGGATGTGAATTCCAGCTACGTAGAAGGGTAGTTATGAAAGAGACAGAAAATACGATGCTGGATTTAAAGGTAGGCAAGGTAAAAGTGAAGAAGGTACGAGGTACTCAAGTGTAGAAGGTTGTGAACAGTCCATATTTCAAATAAAGGGTTAGAAGCATTGTGATTCACCAACCACAAATGATAGTTGTGTTGCCAGTGGCATATCTTCCAGCCTATGGTTTCTAAGTACCGAGAGGTCTAGTTAAGAGAGTAACGAAAAGTTAGAGACACTGTGATGTCTCTCTTGAGGTTCTTGAATAATATTAGCAAATCTGTGGTGCTAGCAAGTTAAAGGAAGGTTGCGAGTAGTATAAATAGATATTTGTAGGTCATAAGCTAAAGTATGGTAGAGCAAAAAGGGTTTTTATAGACATGAGTAAAGACAAGAAAAGGTGAATGAGAAGGTGATGAGAATAGGTAAGGCCTTAAGATTAAGCCCATAAAAATGAGAGAGTTGATGGTTCCCATAAGTTACAAAATGCCCAATATAGCCAAAATGAACTTGGAGGATTTTAAGACTAGGAGCATTTGGAAAAGAGAGAATGCTGCCCTGGTAGTAGAATAAGGGTGTAATTGTGATAAATGATAATTGGATGACATTTAGGCCTTAAATTGAGTAATGATTTAGATAAAAAGGGATTTCATGAACTGCACATGATTAGAATACCCCCATAACATGAACTACGTTGGGATGCTATGAAATATGGTCAATGAAGTATTGTATCGTCCCTAGGTGGATCAGGCAAATAACTTCAAATGTTCCCTGATGAGACGTGATCCCTAAGGACAATGTAGTATGTAAGAGGTTTAAAGTTATCAGTGGTAGATTATATATCAACATTAATCAACAATAGGCAGATAGAAGTTCCAAAGTATGTGATGAGATTAGGCCGTCATTCTTAAGATGAACAATAACGAGGAAGAACTAAAGGACTTAGATTTATACATATAGGGTAAGCCGCAAGAGGGTAACCTAGAGTTGGGGAGCAAACCTCGGTAATAATAAACTTAAGTAAGTGTTATGGTATAGTATGACCTACCTAGATGTAGTAAATTCATAAGGATATATAACCGAGGCTATGAAACAAGATATAGAAATAGTCGTATGTTCGATAAAGTACCAAGTGAAGGACTTCAGTACACCTATAGATGCCTAGAGGGATAACTTGTCATAGTTCTGTATATGTTCACAAAGTGAGGCCTAGAGATTGGATAATAGCTGGAGGAAAAAGGAGAGAAGAGTCGCATAGGCGCACATACAGGGATACATTCATACATGCTGCACGACAGAGGTAGTAACAGTAACGAGATTGGAAAAATTTCGACCATAGGTCGTGGTGCAAGAAAGAGGCCTAAAGGGGGGAATGCCCTGGGGTTTGGATTTATTCATAGAATAGTTTCCTTTATGTCAAGGACAATATTAAATTATTCATAAGAGTTATAGGTTATGAGACTGATAAGCGCATCAATCAATATTCGAGGACGAATGTTCCAAAGAGGGGAATGATGATACACTCCATAGTTTCGTACGTGAGAGTACGCCGTAAGTCAATTGATGTAAGCTCTGAAATGATATCATCTTTGAAAGTACGTAAAGTAAGTTAATCATGTTAACTTGTAGGTTATAAATATTTTAGATCATGGACTGCAAGTACCAAGAGGGTTGGAAGGCTTAGAATCTAAACCAATTGAAGAAAATAAATTTCATTGAAAGTCAACAAGTTGGGAATGTTATAACATGTAATTTTGGGGTGTGACTAGGGCGAAAAAAATGATAAAGAATTTATTATGAGTTATTTTTGTCTTGTGATAGTCATGTGTTATGTTTTGAAGTCAAGCGAGTTGTGGAACAAAAGTTGGCAAAGATCATCACAAGTTACATTCATAAATATGCTAAACATTAGGTCAAATGTATCTGAGAATTTCTCCCAGTGTACTTGGAATTATGGGATTATCCACATATAAAATTGACGATCTACAAGTTTAGTTTCTAACTCATCAAATTGTTTGTCGATACGACATAGGAGTAGAGAGATAATTGCAGTTTTGCGAGACTACGCAGACTGCATAGGTGACAAGTAGGTGTGTTATTGAGCCTTTTTTAGAAATACATTTTGTGTGTTATATGAGTTCTTTTTGGGAATTTTCATATACCAAATTGAATGTATTGGAATTTAGTTTCTAACGCTCTTAACCGTTAATTCATATGACATATGGATAAAAAGATATAAGTGTCGGAAGAAGGGCCAATGCTAGGGTGCCAAGCTAGCACATCTGTGACTTTTCAAAAAAAATATATATATATACACACACACACACACACACACACACATAGGGTTTTATAGAGTTTTGGAGGAGAAAAGGTGTGGAGAAACACCAGATAATAATGGAATGGTGGGTTGGTCGTTCGTCGTGACATCTTTTTAGGTTGTTTCACACTACTTTGGTTGTCGTTTTATGGATGAAGTGATTAGGGTGTGTGGGATGTTTTGTGGTGCATTTTGATGAAGATAAGGTAGGAAAATTATGTATACATGTTGTTATTGGTTTATTCTTGTTGTTGTTGGTATATAGTATTGGAGGAGGGCCTTGTTACAGGGAGATGCTGCCGATTTTTTTGTAAATGAGCTACTAGTTTAAGTTGCGGACTTAGCCTTTACTCATCATTGATTTTGAATCTCCTTACGCTGTGGTGGATTGAGTTGAGTTGTTTGAAGAATTGCTTGGAAGGTATTAAGGACTGAACGGAGTTAAGGTATGTTAAGGCTAAGTACTTGCATTTGATAACGAGGCATAAAGAGAAGTTCTTATTCTTGAATTTATGTACATTATCCTAGTCTCATAAGCTACAGCATTATCCATTATAAGGAATTTATATTCAATTAAGTATTGTCTTCTTTCAGTCAGGAGATCAGAGAGTTTATATATATATATATATATATACATATACATATATAAAATCTTATAGTAGTTTCACCACCAGCGAGCTATAATCGATGGGCAGGCTCCTATTAAGCAACCTCAAATCAGATGGTAAGTTATAGAGCCTATTGTGTCCGAGCCCCTATGAGTGAGACCACAATGGCTGAGATACAGAGCCTAGCATGGCTGAGCACCTATTAGCGAGCCTACTACGGTAGAGAAGTTACACATACCGAGTCTTATAGGGCCGGACAACTACTTTACTTACTATATTGAGAGATTTGAGTCAGTATCAGCAGGTAAGCATATCTTCAGTTATATTTGACTCCCACGTACTTTCAATTATTATATTATTAGTTTAGTTTCAGCTTTCAATTGTTTTTTTGCCTTAGATACTCGGTATATTATTTCGTACTGACGTCCCTTTTGTTGGGGACGTCGCATTTCATGCCTGTTGGTCCTGATAGACAGCTGGATAGAACTTCCCAGTAGACAAAGTCAAACATCAGCTTGGTTGGTAAGCTCCACTTTCTCAGAGTTACCAGGTCTATACGTTGGAGTCCATTTTATATATACAGGTTTGATGGGTAGGTTGAGGCCCTGTCCCGACCATGATACAATTTAATTATCTCTAGAGGCTTGTAGACAAGTCATGTATATTTTTTCTATATCCGTATTGTGGCTTTACCACCCCATCATGTAGATGTTTAGTTTGGTATTTCTGGTTGTAGATGTTGCTTTCAGATGATTCAGAATATGGCCTCATCGGCCTTAGTTCAGGGTTACCCTTCAAGAGTTCACAGTTATAGGGTAGTATGATCGTGGCGAGTATGGCACCAGGGTTCCAGCCACGCCTCTTTAAGTTTGGGGCATGACACTTTAGTCCTTAATTCATGTTCGATTTATCTTTTTTACTAGACTATGCTAATTTCTATTACTCCAGGGGTTTGACTTAGCTTTCTGGTAATCACGTTGGAGTAACCACTAATTCTCGAAATGAGGATATGACTTTATTGCTTATAGTCATTTATATTCTTAAGGTATATCTCATCTTGTCTTTTCCTTCACTTGACTATAGAATCTATGATCATGTCAAATTTGATTTACCGTTATCATCCATTTATCACATCTTAGTCATAATGCTTCATTTACTATCTTCTTATTCTCCTCCTAATATTTCTATCTATCACTTTATTCTAAAAACTTAAACAAAACATTCTTTCGCTTTAGCTCCCCTTGCTCCATCTAACTGGCTCTTCGGATCGCCTAAAATTCTCTCTTTCTCGGGACGGGAGTCATACCAAGATAAATATTTATCCCTTCTAGGATTCCAGTGCCCATCTTCTTAATTTTCTGAACATTCTAACATTCATATCACACTGTACAATTCAAGAGTGCACCACTTGGGTGTCTCACAGGATATTTATGTAGCTAGTATGCACGGTCTGGTAGGGCCTCAAGTTTGGCCATATTGTTAAGAACTCACTCTCTACTAGTGCCCTTACCTGCTCTTGTATTAGCCCTGTGGCTAGCTGTAATTTTTTTAATTGCAAGCATCTCATTATTATTAGAAAACATAAGTCTTGACTCAAATTCTTATGACTTAGCTCTATAGTGCAATTTGGATTTGAAAGAAGGGTAATAGACTCCTAAATTCCTTCTAGCTTTTTGTTTATTAATGTGGTGCACAACACATCTATAAATAAGACCCTACTAGATATGACTTGTACATTCCTTAGGGAAGAACTTCTTCTATACCGAGTTTGTCACACCCCAAACCTGGGGAGGCATGGCCGACACCTGGTGCTATACTCTGCTCGAGCGTACCACTGTAATTGCGAACCTGGAGGGGTATCCCTTAACATAGGCTGACGAGGCCATAAACTGAATCATTTGAAAATAATGTCTATCTCATCTGAGGGGTATGCATACCTAAAATCTCATGTACACAACTATGCAAGATGACGAGACTGCCATGAACGTCTATAATAAACAATACCAAACTGAACATGCACGTAGGACTAGTAAGGCCACAATACTAACATATAAAATATACAGGACTCATCTACAAGACTCTAGAGATAACAGAACTGTATCAGGGTCAGGACAAGACCTCGACCTACCTATCAAACCTGCATATAAAAAATGGACTCCAAAGTCTAAACCTCGCAACTCCAATGAGTGGATCTTACCAATCAACCTAATTCTTGGCTCTATCTACTGCGAAGTTCTATTCAGCTGTCTATTAGGACCTGCAAACATGAAATGCAGTGTGCCCGGCAAACTGGACATTAGTACGAAATAATGTACGAAGTATGAAAGGCAATAGAACAAATGAAAACTGAAATTGAACTGATAACTGGGAGTCAAAGATGATTTGAAAATATGCTTACATATTAATATTGACTCAACTCTCTAAATATAGTAAGTAAAATAGTTGTCCAGACCTATAAGTCGAGGTAGGTGTAACTGCTCTGCAGTAGTTGGTTGGCTCATAAGTGCTCGACCAAACTAGGCTCGGTATCTTAACCATTTTGAGCTGGCTCATAAGTGTTTGGCCACAGTAGGCTCGTTATATAACTTACCATTTAATCAAAGGTTTCCCAATAGGGGCCTTCCTACCGATTATAGCTCGGTGGTGGTTAAAATATTGTAATACTATATATACACACACACACACACTCACACACTCTGCTCTCTTGACTGAAAGAAGACAATACTTAACTGAATATAAAGTCTCGATAAGGGAGAATACTATAACTTATGAGATTAGGAAGTTGTACAGAAATTTGGGAATACAAACTTCTCTTATGTCTCATTTTCAAACGGATGTAGTTACGGGATCATGCCAAAACAAAGTAAAGGTTTGGCCTTAACATACCTTTGCAATATTCTCTCCAATAGTCAACCAAGTTCAATATGATCTTCTTACGTCTACAATGATTAAACCGACTTCGTCCACATCAGATAAGCGTTGTAACTCTCATATTTCAAAACCATTTTTCTACAAGAAAATGAACATCACCTCCCCTGTTTGTACTATATCCCATAAGTTACTAAAAGTCGACAAATGGCACAAAAAATAATAATATAATTCACAATAAGCTCTCCAATTACTTCAACAACTATTTTGAGCGGCAATCTCGATTTACGATTAACAAAACATAATTTAATCGAATTCATTTTCCACGAATCTGCCTACAACATCTATAACATCATACTTATTCTTACAATATAATTTTTATCCCAAAACATCATAAGAAAATCTTTTAAAATAGTCCACGCACCAAGCACCTTAACATTTATCGTCAATCTCTTATTTTTCATGTATTCTTATTCAATCAACTTAATTAGCACATAGATAAGCTTAAAAACAGCATCCATAACATAATCAAACTATTTCTAACAAATTTGAATCGCAACAAACCATATATATAGCCTCAACACAAGCCACAAAAAAAAAAAAGAAAAAAAAAAAGATAATAATTTTTTATGCCATGTCAATTACTATATTGTAGATTTTAACTCAAATAACTCAACCAACACATGTTTAACCTTAAGGACAACCAAGAACATTATTTAAATACTTTAAGCAGTAGATACAACTTGAAATCCTCTAGTTGGTGTAGCTCACAACCCTGAATCACACCACAACATTATAGGAGTTGTATTCTCTTCTTGAATCATATTTGGTGTTTAAGTTGGTGTGTAAACACTTGTATTTCGTCTTGAATATCTAATATATATGAAGGAGAGACTGATTCATACCTTAATCAATAAGAAAAATACGAAATCTGAGGTTACTTCACTTTGAATAATCCTCCAAAATAGCCACAACATGAAGAGCTACGATCTAGCAAGCACCACGCGATTTCTATCATTGGATCCATATTGTTATCTTTTGTTCTCAATTTATAATCATGTAAACTTCTTTGAGATATTTTGCGAGAGTATAGGTTCTGGTTGGTTCGAAAAATAAACCCAAATAACCCTTGCCTCGATCTTTAAAAGCTGGAGAATAATCCACCACCTAAGTGGGTCCCATTGGGGCTGCCTGTACAGTTTCGCAAAAATACAAATATCTCTCTATTCTGATATCGTATTGATGAACCGTTTAATGAGTTGTAAACTAGACTCGTATATATTCAATTTGATAGGTGGATCACCCTGTAATTCTTATTATATTTACAGAAAAGATCTACTACATTTGACCTAATTTTCAGTACATTTATAAATGTAACTTGTGATGACCTTTGCCAACTTTTGTTTCACAACTTGCTTGATTTAAAAATGTCACACGTCCTTCTTCCCAAAAGGGAGATACTTTATGGTGTTCCAAGTCACCGGTTTATTTTAAATCCCAAATCGAGGAAAATTGACTTTGTTTAAAAGTCTGAGAAACCAGAAGACCAGGTAAGGAATTCTATTAACCCGGGAGAAGGTGTTAGGTATTCCCGAGTTCTGTGATTTTAGTACGGTCGCTTTAATCATACCTGACTTAATTTAGAACCTCTGTGTGTTTTACATTTTACTGCTTTTTAATTATTCGATTATTTGCGATTATAGAATTATCTTGAAACGAGTCACGCGTACGTGTACTCATTTCATTCGGCGCGTCAAGAATCATGTCACGCGTACGTGTACACAATTAATAACACTTTAGTATTAAAAAAACTCGGCCAAAGTCGCGCGAACGCGTACCTTGGTTTTTATGTTTAGAAAAATTATAATTATGTTACGCGAACGTATATCTAATCACGATAATTTAATTAATTAAAAATGTGCCCAAAGCATACTACCGCGTTCATGAGTTATTTTCCTAAACTACTTTAATATTATTGTAAGGTCATAGATTATGAAAAGTTCTTTGAGGAGGAGGTATAAGATTAGCTATTGGATTTATTAGCAAGTTCAAATATCTTACTAAGTTAGAGGAACTTGACTAATCTATTAATTTATAAGAAATGGGCTAGCTATGTTGACTTATTATGAGGTATCATATGGAAGATCAAAATTTACACTAATGTACATGTAATTTATAAAAGCTAAGACCGCCTCGAGATACCAGATAAAAAATAAAACTGTAACTGAAAGGTCTATGAATAATACTCAATGTCTAACCAAATTACCAAGTTAGCATAGCCTACATTATCTAAATCTAATTTCTGAACCAGAGGTACACCCAAGCAAGATTCTTAATCCATAATACTAGGCTGACAAGAGAATCTCATAAGCCTAATTTAGCTATCCTTTTCAATACTTTGAATAATTCAATTAGCATAATATATATACATACATACATACATATACATATATATAAAAAAAATTCTTTTTTGGATTTAAGATAGTGTAACCTATAGCCCACTGAAAAAGGGAAGGTATTTGAACAATGACATTTCAATTAGTAGCTTCCTTTTCCTAATGAGTTAAACTTCACAGAAAAATATCAACTTTGCACTATCCATATATTAAAACTGGGGTTTGTTTCTACTATGGTTCAGAAAATTAAGTAATAGTTTTATTTTAAATTTAAAAGTAGTAATAGTGCACAAGTAGAGCTTTTAAAAAAATTTCGACATTGACTTGGCGAAACATTACAGCTAAGTTAATTATCTTCCTGCCTAGTGAAACGTGTAATATAGCAAATGTTTACCTCTATCAAATTACTTATAAGGCATTTCATGTAATTGCTGGTAAAAAGCAAAATTAATAAACTGAAAAGTAAAATAATATTTAATTTTTGACAATATGTTTAAATTGTAATTATAATAACCTAAAACCTTGATTACAGTGGATATAAGTTAAACCCAAATCAGTATATATAGACAATTACACACATCAAATGCTTAAGAAGATTATATAACTTCAAGAAAACAAAACAAAAGAAAAATCAAACAGGTTGCTAAAACATATAAAAAAGGAACATATGAATAATACCCTCAAAATTGGAGCTTCAAAGATCTCAGAAAGCTTCAATTGTGTTCAAAGACAGTAACTTTTTCTTCTTTTCTCCAAATCTCTTTCTGCTTCTTCATTTTCTAGTTTTTTTTTTTTCTTCAAAATCTTACCTATTTTTGTTCTCTTTCCTTCTTCTTCAATTCAATTCCTCCTCTTCATTTTTTGAAGTTTTTTTAATTATATATAAATATAGGTGTGTATAACTGATGTGAGGAAGTAGTGAGATGAGTGGGGGAACTGGGGAAAGGGACGTGAGGGCGTTAGGCTCTTTGGGGAGAGGAGACGTGAGGGAATGGGGAAGTTAGAGGATTGTTACCAATTTTTTTTTTTCTTTTTTTTTTTTTCTGTGCGTAAGAGTTACGGGATATGATACTTTGTGTTAAGGATAAAGTATACTACTAAACTTTTCTTTTGAAAAATCTACGGGAGTTTAACTATATATAAATTTTTGTATGTTTTCTTTTAAAAGTAAAATTTAATTAAAATATTAACACAAAAATATGAACCACCTAAACTTAGACTAAGAAAAATATAAGAAATCTAATT
Source organism: Nicotiana paniculata (assembly GCA_005239505.1). Lineage (NCBI taxonomy): Eukaryota > Viridiplantae > Streptophyta > Magnoliopsida > Solanales > Solanaceae > Nicotiana > Nicotiana paniculata. Next base: position 23,810 of record ML324157.1, read on the forward strand.
ATTTACATATAGTATAAATAATACTAAGTAAAATACATATATATTTTTTGTAAATTATATATATATATATATATATATATATATATATATATATATATATATATATATATATATATATATAAATATGAGTGTGGTAAAAAATGAGTTGTTCATAAAAAACATAACAAAAGACTATCATACAACTAAAATAACTCATAACATAACCTCCTTATCATGTTAAGCACCCTAGTCTCACGTTAAAGTGCATGTTACAACAACCCCAACTTGTTTACTTTAGACGAAACCTATTTTCTTAAGTTCCTTTAGCTTCTAAGGCTTCCAACCTCTTGTTTGTAACGTCCTGATCGGTCGTTCCGAGAGTTTTAGCCCCGTTTCCCCTATTTCTGCTTCATTATGTGTGGTTCGGCTCTTTTATGTTGTGTTGGGTTGGTTGGCTCGGGTTCTGAGTGATTGTGGAGAGAAATGAGACACTTAGTCTCTTAAGTTGGTTATTAAGTTGGAAAAGTCAAACAAAAGTTGACTTATAGGTAAATGATCTCGGAATTTGATTTTTATGGTTCGGATAGCTTCGTTAGGTGATTTGGGACTTAGGAGCGTGTTCGGAATGTTATTCGAAGGTCCGTGGTAGAGTAAGGTTTGAATTGGCAAAATTGGATTTTTGGAGATTTACGGTAGGTGGTGGAAAATTAGCTATCGGGCTCGGAATGTAATTCCGGAAGTTGGAATAGGTTCGTCGTGTCGCTTGTGATGTGTGTGAAAATTTTCAGGTCATTCGGACTTGGTTTGGTTGGTTTCGGCATCGTTGGCGGATTTCGGAAGTTTAGAAATCCTCAGGCTTGAATTTCGGGTTAATTTGGTATTTTGATGTTATTTTGAGTATTCTGAGGGTATGACTAAGTTCGGGTGATGATATGTGACGTGTTGGTATATTTGGTTGAGGCCCTGAGGGGCTCGAAGTGATTTCGGATGGTCATCGGGAGTTTTGAACTTGGAAAATGCAGCAGAATGGCTGTCGGTGCAATATTGCTGATGTTTCCGCACCTGCAGATGGGGGACCACAGGTGTGAGGTCGTAGATGCGGTAGGGGAGCTGCAGATGAGGAATTGGGACATGAGGAGAAGAACCGCAGATGCGGTGAGGTGGACGCTTCTACGGGACCGCAGGTGCGGTGCCTAGGGCGCAGGTGCGGTCCTGGGCATTTAAGTGAAAATCGTAGGTGCGGTTGATTGGACCGCTGAAGTGCTCGTGCAGATGCGATGGAAATGACCGCATATGAGGTTTAGTTGGGCAGAGCATATAAATTTGAGACTTCGCGAAATTGGGGTTATTTTCTACCATTTTTGTTCGGACTTGTAGCTTCAAGGGGAATCTCATTGAGGTAACGTTTTTGTACCTAAAACATGATTCTATGGTGCTTTTTAGCTGATTAAGCATGAAATTTGGGGGATTTAAGGGTGAAAATTGAGGAATTAGGGCTTGGAACTTGGGAGTAAGAATTGGGTGATTGAGAGGTCAAACGAAGTTAGTTTTGGATGAATTTGGTATGCATGAACTCAGGAGAGGTTAAGGATTCTGGTTATATGATTTTTATAGGATTCCGAGACGTGGGCCCAGGGGTCGGGTTTGACCAATTTCGGGACTTTTGATGTAATTTGATTATTTCGCATTGGTTTTGTTCCTTTAGCGTATATTGATGTTATGAATATGATTTTGAATAGATTCGGGGCGATTTGAGGCCGAGTCGAGCGGCAAGGGCATTACGGAGTAGATTTTCATCCGGTTTGAGGTAAGTAACGATTGAAAATCTAGACCTGAGGGTATGAAACCCCGGAATTTCGTACTATTTTGATAAATGAGGTGATGCACATGCTAGGTGACGGGCTGTGGGCGTGCACCGGTAGGGATTGTGAATTGGTCCATCCCGTGGCAACTGTGGAGTTGCGTATTTGATAAATGTTATATGGTTTCACTGTGTTTTCGAAAAGATTCTGTTAACTCCGGCTGAATGCCATATTTGGGGCCTTCTGCCTTACTGTTTGGACCCTCAGGGATATTTTTCTACTGTCCTCACACTGTTTTTGATAGAAAATATATTCTCATTTATGATTTGTACATGTTTACTGTTAAATAATGTTCATCACTTTATTTTTAAATATATGAAAGATATTTTGGTTGAGTCCTCTGAGTTACACTGAAATGCCCGAGTGGCTTGTGAGGAGGATGACAAAGACAGGCCGAGAGCCAGATTGTGAGGATAGTTATGGATCGGGTTGCACGCTGTAGCGTTATATATATATATATATATATATATATATATATATATATATATATATATATATATATATATATATATATATATATATATATATATATATATATGGATCGGGCTGTACGCCACATTGATATTGGGTCAGGATGCACGCCGCAACGATATAGCGCTTAGGCTATAGGAGCCCCTCCGGAGTCTGCACACCCCCAGTGAGCGCAGTGGACTATATGTTTATGGATCGGGCTGCATGCCGCAACGGTTTTTTTGAGGTACCTATTGAGCGTGAGTGTTGGTTGGTGTTAGTTGAGTCACGAGTGACTGAGAGGCTTGCCGGACGGGATACATATGAGTGATACTTCACCCGAGGAGCTTGTTTTATGAAATTACTGTTTTCACTCTTCTTTTATACTGAACCTCTATTGAAAATGTTGAACAAATGTTTTAAACAACTTTCATTGAAACTGGAGTTTTACGAGATGTTCGGAATTTAATTACTGATTTGATCTTGTTATTTCCACCGAGGTTTTTATGTTATGAGATTTATATGATTTTTAAATGCTCGTCACTGCTCAGTGTTTAGTTATAATTGTTACTTATTACGTTGGCGTACTCACGTTACTCCCTACACCTTGTCTGCAAATTCAGGTGCTAGGGCAGAGTGAGAGCTGATCTTTCCCCTTTCGGAGCATACCGGAGATTTGCGAGGTAGCTGCACAGCATCCACAACCTTGCCTTTCTCCTTCCTATTTCTTTAGTATTTCTATTCTCAGACTTATTTTGTATTAGAGAGACAGTATCGGATTTGTATTTTCTTTTAGTTGCTCATGACTAGTGACTCTGGGATCGGGATGTGTTTAAATGCTTTACCTATCTTTATTTGTTTTGAAATGCTTAAACGGAAATTTTATGAAATATTGGATTAGTAATTAATTATATGAAAAGTTCCTTTATGCTATACATAGTGAATTGGCTAGCCTAGTATCACGATAGGCGCCATCACGACCAAGGTGGTTTTAGGGTCGTGACAAGTTGGTATTAGAGCCTAGGTTACATAGGACTCACCAATCATGAGCAGGTTTAGTAGAGCCTTGCGGATCGGTGTGGAGACGTCTGTACTTATCTTCGAGAGGCTGCAGAACCCTTAGGAAAAATCTCACATTCTTGAATTCTTGTCGTGTGAATTTTTTGATTTGGTAACTAAACTTCTGTTGTTTCATTCTCTCATAGATGGTGAGGAAACGTGTATACTGGTCAAGATGATCATCCACCCGTTGGACCCACGAGGGGTCGAGGTTGTGGTAGTGGGGGAGGCAGAGGTGCAGCCCGTGCAGCAGCCGGGGTAGTACCCATAGAGCCACCTGTTATTCCAAATCAGGTCCCAGCCACAGATGTTTCAGCGGGACCAGCACAGGCACTGGCAGCGCCTATTGTCATTCCAAGTCTTCAGGAGACCTTGGCTCAGATTTTTACCGTGTGCACCAGTCCGGCACAAGCGGTCGTCGTTTCTACTAAAGAAGCTACTTCTCAGTCCAGGGGAGGCACTCAGACTCCTACTTTCTGTACACCTAAGCAAGTTATTTAGGGACTTTAGACACCAGGGGAAGCTCCAGCCCAACCGGTTGCACCTGTTTAGGACTATGTGAGTCCAGTCATGCTTGATGACGAGCAACGTAGGTTGGAGAGGTTTGGTAGACTTCAGCCTCCGACTTTCAATGGTATCAAGGGCGACGATGCCCAGGGTTTCTTGGACAAGTGTCAGAGGATGCTTCGTACAACGGCTATATTGGAGACCAGTGGGGTCTCGTTTACTACTTTCCAGTTTTCAGGAGTTTCCTTTACTTGGTGGGAGGCTTATGAGAGGCGTAGGCATGTTGGTGTAGTGCCCCTTACCTAGCAGCAATTTTCCACTCTCTTCCTAGAGAAGTATGTACCATAGTCCCACAGAGAGGAGCTGCGTAGGCAGTTTGAGCAGCTGCGTCCGGATGATATGAGTGTGATGCAGTATGAGATAAGATTTTGAGAGCTAGCCCGTCATGCTATTTGGTTGGTCCCTACAGAGAGAGAGAGGATCAGGAGGTTCGTGGATGGCCTCACATATCATCTTCGTATTCTTATGACCAGAGAGAGGTTATCGGGTGCTACTTTTGAGTAAGTTTTTTATATTGACCGAGATATTGAGTCAGATCGTCGCCAGGAGCGAGATGAGAGGGAGGCCAAGAGGCCCCGGGGATCTGGCAGCTTTGGTAGTGTTCCCTCCAGGGGTCAGTTTCAGCATAGTAGACGCTGCCCATTTAGGCCTACTCAGCCAGCTCGTCCAGATTATAGTGGTGCATCATCGAGATATGGTTCCCGCAGTTCTCATCCGGGCCGCTCATCATTCAGTGCCCTTCCAGCCCATAGTTCATCCCATGCACCATCAATTCACGGTTCCTCCATGCCAAGTGCTTCTATCAGTTATCCTGGTGCTAGGGGTTCCCTTCCGTCCCCGTCCCCCGCACTAGGGAGTTTTTACGAGTGGGGAGATTTTGGGCATATGAGGAGGCAGTGTCCTCGTCTTCTTGGGGGTCAACCCTCGACTTCAGCTCCAGTTACTTCACCACTCTCCCAGGAAGCTAGGGGTGGGTGGAGGTCAGGCAGCTAAAGGCCGCCCTGGAGAGGGAGGTCGATCAGGTGGATGCCAGGCCCGTTATGCACTTCCAGCCAGACCAGTTGTTATGGCCTCAGATGTTGTGATTACAGGTATTGTTTCAGTTAGTCACTGAGATGCTTCAATCTTATTTGATCCTGGTTACACATATGCCTATGTTTCATCATATTTTGCTCATTTTCTGGATATGCCCCGTGAGTACTTAGTTACATCTGTACATATGTTGACTCCGATGGGTGATACTATTATTTTGGACTGCATAAATCGGTCATGTGTGGTATCTATTAGGGGTCTGGAGACCCGAGTGGATTTGTTATTGCTTAGCATGGTTGACTTTGATGTGATATTGGGCATGTATTGGCTTTCTCTATGTCATGATGTCCTAGATTGTCACGCTAAGCCTGTGACCTTAGTGATGCTGGGATTTTCGAGGGTTGAGTGGAGAGGTTCCATTGATTTTGTGCCTAGTAGAGTCATTTCATACTTGAAGGCTCAGTGTATGGTGGAGAAAGGGTGTCTATCGTATTTGGCTTTTGTGAGGGATGTTAGTGCTGAGACTCCCACTATTGATTCTCTTCCAGTGGTCCATGAATTTTCGGATGTGTTCCTTGCAGACCTGCCGGGCATGCCGCCCGACAGGGATATTGATTTTGGTATTGATTTGCTGCCAGGCACTCAGCCTATTTCTATTCCACCGTATCGTATGGCACCTGCGGAGTTGAAGGAACTGAAAGAGCAGCTTCAGGAACTCCTAGATAAGGGGTTTATTCGGCCTAGTATGTCGCCTTGGAGTGCACTGGTGTTATTTGTTAAAAATAAGGATGGTTCCATGAGAATGTGTATAGATTACAGCAGTTGAACAAGGTTACAGTCAATAATAAGTATCATTTGCCTCGTATTGATGATTTTTTTGACCAGCTTCAGGGAGCCAGGGTGTTTTGTAAGATCGATTTGAGATCCAGGTATCATCAGCTGAAGATTCGGGATTCGGATATTCCTAAGACGACTTTCAGGACCCGTTATGGAAATTATGAGATTTTGGTGATGTCTTTTGGGCTGACCAATGGCCCAGCAACATTCATGCATTTGATGAACAGTGTATTTTAGCCATATTTGGATTCCTTCGTTATTGTGTTCATTGATGACATCCCGATGTACTCCCGTATCCAGGAGGAGAATGCTCAGCATTTGAGCGTTGTATTGCAGAGATTGAGGGAGGAGAAGCTTTATGCAAAATTCTGCAAGTATGATTTTTAGCTTTGCTCAGTAGCTTTCTTGGGGAACGTGGTGTTCAGCGAGGGTATTCAGGTAGATCCGAAGAAGATAGAGGCGGTGCAGAGTTGGTCCAAACCGTCCATAGCTACAGAGATTAGGATCTTCCTTGGTTTGGCGGGCTATTATCGTCGCTTTGTGGAGGGGTTTTATTCTATTGCGTCGCCCTTGACCAAATTGACCCAGAAGGGTGCTCCGTTCAGGTGGTCGGACGAGTGTGAGAGATTTTTCAGAAGCTCAAGGCTGCGTTGACCACTGCTCCAGTGTTAGTGTTTCCATCAGCTTCAGGTTCTTATACCGTGTATTGTGATGCCTCGAAGATAGGAATTGGTTGTGTATTGATGCAAGAGGGTAGGGTGATTACTTAAACCTCGTGCCAGTTGAAGACTCATGAGAAGAATTATCCAGTGCATCAGCTTGAGTTATCAGCCATTGTTCACGCTTCGAAGATTTGGCGTCATTATTTGTATGGGTTTCATTGTGAGATTTTTATTGATCATCGTAGTCTGCAGCACCTATATAAGCAGAAGGATCTGAATTTGCGTTAGCGGAAATGGTTGGAGCTTCTCAAGGACTATGATATCACTATTCTATACCATCCGGGGAAGGCCAATGTAGTGGCCGATGCCTTGAGTCGCCGAGCAGAGAGTTTGGGGAGTCTAGCATATCTTCTAACAGCAGAGAGACCTTTAGCACTTGATGTTTAGGCCTTAGTGGGCCAGTTTGTGAGATTGGATATATCGGAGACCAGTCGGGTATTGTCTTGTGTAGTCTCTAGGTCTTCTCTTTATGGCCGTATCAGGGAGCGCCAGTATGATGACCCACACTTTCTCGTTCTTCAGGATAGGGTCCGGCGAGGTGATGCCAGGGATGTAGCTATTGGTGATGATGGCGTGATGAGAATGTAGGGTCAGATATGTGTGCCTAATGTGGATGGGCTTCGGGAGTTGATTCTTGAGGAGGCCCACCGCTCGCGGTATTCCATCCATCCGGGTGTCGCGAAGATGTATCAGGATCTGAGACAGCATTATTGGTGGAGGCGGATGAAGAAGGATATTGTTGGATTTGTAGCTCGGTGTCTCAACTGTCAACAAGTCAAGTATGAGCTAGACCATGTGGATTTCATCACAGGTTGGATATTCCGGAATGGAAGTGGGGGCGGATCACCATGGGCTTGGTAGTTGGGCTCCGACGGACTTCGAGGAACTTCGATGCTATTTGGGTTATCGTGGATCGGCTGACCAAGTCCGCGCACTTCATTCCTGTTGATACTACTTACTCTTCAGAGCGGTTAGCTGAGATTTATATCCGGGAGATTGTTCGGCTGTATGGTGTTCCAGTTTCCATCATTTCTGATAGAGGTACTCAGTTCACGTCGCAATTTTGGAGAGCCGTGCAGAGGAAGTTGGGTACTCAGGCTGAGTTGAGCATAGCGTTTCATCCTCAGACGGACGGGCAGTCCGAGTGCACTATTCAGATACTAGAGGACATGTTGTGCGCTTGTGTCATTGATTTTGGAGGTCCATGGGACAAGTTTCTACCACTCGCGGAGTTTGCATATAATAATAGTTATCAGTCGAGTATTCAGATGGCTCCGTACGAGGCTTTATATGGGAGGAGGTGTAGATCTCCGGTTGGTTGGTTTGAGCTGGGTGAGGCTAGACTCTTGGGTACAGATTTGGTGCAGGATGCTTTAAATAAGGAGAAGTTGATTCAGGAGCGCCTTCACATAGATCAGTCTAGGCAGAAGAGCTATGCGGACACGAGGTTCCGTGATGTATCTTTCATGGTTGGGTAGAAGGTTCTGCTGAAGGTGTCACCCATGAAGGGTGTTATGCATTTTGGGAAGAGGGGAAAGTTGAGCCCCCGAATCATTGGGCCTTTTGAGGTGCTTCATAGAGTGGGGGATGTGGCTTATAGACTTGCCTTGCCACCCAGCTTATCGAGTGTGCATCCAGTATTTCATGTTTCCATGCTTCAGAAGTGTGTTGGTGACCCATCCCATGTTTTGGACTTCATCACGGTTCAGCTAGAGGATGATATGACTTATGATGTGGAGCCAGTAGCTATTTTGGTTCAGAAGGTCCGAAGGCTGAAGTAAAAGGATATAGCTTCAGTTAAGGTGCAGTGGAGAAGGCCGCCGGTGGAGGAGGCCACCTGGGAGACCGAGCAGGATATGCGGAGAAGATATCCACACCTATTTGAGACTCCAGGTATGTTTCTAGACCCGCTCGGGTTCGGAGTGATTGTGGAGAGAAATGAGACACTTAGTCTCTTAAGTTGGTTATTTAGTTGGAAAAGTCAACCGGAAGTTGACTAATAGGTAAATGATCTAGGAATTTGGGTTTTATGGTTCAGATAGATTCGTTAGGTGATTTGGAACTTAGGAGCATGTTCGAAATGTTATTTGGAGGTCTGTGGTAGAGTTAGGCTTGAATTGGCGAAATTGGATTTTTGGCTATTTTCGGTCGGCAGTAGAAAATTAGCTATCGGGGTCGGAATGGAATTCCAGAAGTTGCATTAGGTTTGTGGTGTCGTTTTTGCAGTGTGTGCAAAATTTCAGGTCATTCGGACTTGGTTTGGTTAGTTTCAGTATCATTGGCGAATTTCAGAAGTTTAGAAATCCTTAGGCTTGAATTTCATGTTAATTTTGTATTTTGATGTTGTTTTGAGTGTTTCGAGGGTTCGACTAAGTTCGGGTGATGATATGTGACATGTTGGTATATTTGGTTGAGGCCCCGAGGGGCTCGGGGTGATTTCAGATAGTCATCAAAAGGTTTGGACATGGAAAATGCAGCAGAATGGCTGCTGGTGCAATGTTTATGATGTTTTCGCACCTGTGGATGAGGGACCGCAGGTGCGAGGTCACAAATGCAGTAGGGGAGCCGCAGATGCGGAATTGACATGAGGAGAAGAATCACATGTCGGTGAAGTGGACGTTTCACGGGACCGCATGTGCGGTGCCTAGGGCGCAGGTGCGGTCCTGGGCATTTAACGGAAAACTGCAGGTGCGGTTGATTGGACCGCAGAAGCGGTCGTGCAAGTGCGATGGAAGTGACCGCAGATGCGATTTAGCTGGGCAGAGCATATAAATTTGAGACTTCACGAAATTGGGGTTATTTTCCACCAGTTTTATTCGGACTTGGAGCTTTTTGAGGTATTTTGAAGAGGGATTCAAGGGGAATCACATTGAGGTAACATTTTTGAACCTAAAACTTGATTTCTATGGTACTTTTTAGCTGATTAAGCATGAAATTTGGGGGATTTAAGGGTAAAAATTGAGGAATTAGGGCTTGGAACTTGGGAGTAAGAGTTGGGTGATTGAGAGGTCAAACGAAGTTAGTTTTGGATGAATTTGGTATGCATGGACTTGGGAGAAGTTAAGGATTCTAGTGATGTGATTTTTATTGGATTCCAATGCGTTGGACCAAAGGTCAGGTTTGGCCATTTTTGGGATTTTTATGTAATTTGATTATTTTTGCATGAGTTTTGTTCCTTTAGCGTATATTGATGTTATGATTTTTATTTTGAATAAATTCGGGGCGATTTGAGGCCGAGTCGAGCGTCAAGGGCATCGCAGAGTAAATTTTCATCCGGTTTAGGTACGTAACGATTGTAAATCTAGACCTGAGGATATGAAACCCCGAAATTTCGTACTATTTTGATAAATGAGGTGACACACATGCTAGGTGACGGATGTGTGGGCGTGCACTGGTAGGGATTGTGACTTGGTCTGACCCGTGGCAATTATAGAGTTACGTATTTGATAAATGTTATATAATCCATGTGTTTTAGAAATGATTCCGTTAACTTGCGCTGAATGCCATGGTTGGAGCCTTGTGTAGTACTGTTTGGACCCTCAGGGATTTTTTTCTACTGTCCTCACACGGTTTTTGATAGAAAATATATTCTCAGTCATGATTTGTACATGTTTACTGGTAAATCCTGTTCATCATTTTATTTTTAAATATGTGAAGGATATTTTAGGTTGAATCCCCTGAGTTGTACTGAAATGCCCGAGTGGATTGTGAGGATGATGATTGAGTGAGGCTGAGAGCCGGATTGTGAGGATAGTTATGGATCGGGTTGCGCGCTGCAGCATTTTATATATATATATATATATATATATATATATATATATATATATATATGTGTGTGTGTGTGTGTGTGTGTGTGTGTGTGGATCGGGTTTCACGCTGCAGCGATATGATGGATCGGGCTGCACGCCGTAACGGTATTGGGTCGGGCTGCACGCCGCAACGATATAGTGCTTGGGCTATAGGAGCTCCTCCAGAGTCTGCACAGCCCCAGTGAGCGTAGTCGACTATATGATTATGGATCGGGTTTGACGCCCCAACGGTTATTATGAGGTATCTACTGAGCGTGAGTGCTGAGTGTGAGTGTTGATTGGTGTTAGTTGAGTCATGAGTGACTGAGAGGCTTGCCCGAGGGGCTATATATGAGTGATACCTCGCCTGAGGGGCTTGTTTTATGAAATTACTATTTTCACTCTTTTTTTATACTAAGCCTCTATTGAAAATGTTGAACAAATATTTTAAACAACTTTCATTGAAACTGGAGTTTTACGAGATGTTCGGAACTTAATTACTGATTTGGTCTTGTTATTTGCATCGAGGTTTTTATGTTATGAGATTTATATGATTTTTAAATGCTCGTCACTACACTCAGTCTTTAGTTATAATTATTACTTACTGAGTTGGCGTACTCACATTACTCCCTGCACCTTGTGTGCAGATTCAGGTGCTAGGGCAGAGTGAGAGCTGATCTTTCCCTTTTTCGGAGAATATCGAAGATTTGTGAGGTAGCTGCACGGCGTCCACAACCTTGCCTTTCTCCTTCCTATTTCTTTAGTATTTCTATTCTCAGACTTATTTTGTATTAAGGAGACAGTATCAGATTTGTATTTTCTCTTAGTTGCTCATGACTAGTGACTCCGGGATCCGGATGTGTTTAAATGCTTTACCTATATTTACTTGTTTTGAAATGCTTAAACGGAAATTTTATGAATATCGGATTAGTAATGAATTAAATGAAAATTTTCTTTATGCTATACGTAGTGAATTGGCTAGCCTAGTATCACGATAGGCGTCATCATGGCCAGGGTGGTTTTAGGGTCGTGACAATGTTACTTGTTATTCTTGATCTTAGAAATTTTTAACCTCAAAAGTAAAATGATTAACTTACTTTATGTACTTTCAAAGATGATCTCATTTCCGAACTTACATCAGTTGACGTACGATATAATTTTACGTACGAAAACATGGGGTGTAACATCATGCACTAATCTGTCTTGTACCCTCATGATACTTAACACATGTTTTAAATCATCATTGTCTTTATAAAGATCTTTAAACTCTCCAACATATATTAATTCACTTAAGAGGCATTCCAACTTGAAAGTACGGGGTGTAACAAATCTAACTGTTATTTTATCAGATGCTCCACTTCAAAGTTTGGAACAAGATCTTGAAAGTCTTGATTACCAAGGCACATGTCAAGCCTTTTGAAGATGCATTCTTCATCAGAGCTTCTATTCCACCAAGTATACATGCTGCTTTTGAACCCCAATTCAGTTAATAGACAAGTGCTTATACAATAAACAAAATATTTTACCTCCAAATGATGCACTAGAAGTCCACCAAAGTTTTCAATTTCATCAACGATGATGTTGAAATGCCCTCCAACTAACCAAGGATACTTATATGGGCAGATATTACATAATGAACGTCCCATAATTTAATCCTTGTTGTTCTATTTGTGTTAGAATATACCATAGTCACAATAAATTCCCGGTTTTCATCAATGTGTGTAATTTTCATGGAAAGTACTAGGCAGTATCATACTCCACCTCTACTTGGAATTCATCATCCACGAAAAGCCTTATTTTACAATTTATATTATTCTATGAAGATCTCACACCAAGCCACAACCTAGACCTCTCTGTGTTTATAATATTGGAATAGTTCCATCGAGGCAATGCATGATTTGTTTTTACTTATTGAGTAAAATCATGTCCACAAAAAAAAAAAATTAACAATTATGACCACATAGGGAGCTATTACATCACAAAAGCATTGAAAATATTTTCCAATAAATCCATCTGGACTCGCAACACTATCCACATTTAACCCAATACAGCCTTGTTCACTTAATTATCATCTGGCATTGCAACAATTTCTTCATTTTTCTCCAAAGCGATCATATGTTGTATATGCTGAAAAATGTCAAAATTAGTAGGAACAATGTCTAGCGATGAAAAAACTAATTGCCTCATGGGTTATATCTTCTTCACTCTCCAACCACATAACAATATCCTTCTGAATTTTTTTCAACTTTAGTATCTTTCTTTTTTCCATTCACATGAGCATGGATGAACATGGTATTTTTGTCTCCATCCTTGAACCATTACCTACCTTCTTTCTATTACCAAAACTTTTCCCTTAATGTATAAAGTCTAATCAGTTCTACCTGGACCTTCTATAAACTCTCTGTATTAGTAGTTGTAAGATGGATTTTAAACTCTTGTTTAGGAACCTTGACTACCTCCTCCCAAGTAACAATCTGCCCGAATATCCAAATGTGCCCCTAGTGCCCTTTGACAATGCCTTATTCAACGTTTTCAATTTTGTCATGAAAATTATAGAAAAGATTTGGCCGAAAGTGACTAGATGGTTCTCATCTATGACATAAGGAAAAGTCTCATTCTCCACCCAAAGGTTAAGAAACCTAAATGATTTCTTAATATTTCTACTATCCATGTTATAAGATAATAGTAAAGGCAATGAACTAACCCTTGTTTTATCAAAAAATCCGCTTCAAAGTTTTGAACAAGATCTCGAAAGGCTTGATTACCAAGGCGCATGTCAAGCCGTTGAACCCAAGTCAGTTAATAGACAAGTACTTATACAATGAATAAAATATTTACATCCTGATAATGCACTGGAAGTCCACCAAATTTTTGAATTTCATAAACAAAAAATCCCCTACAACTAACAAAGGAGACTTTATATGGGCATCTATTACATAATGAATGTCCCACAATTCATTTCTTTCTTGTTCTATATGTGCTAGAATATACCACTGTTGCAATAAACTCCTGGTTGCCATCAATGTGTGAAAGCTTCATGAAAGTAACGGGGTAGTATCATACTACACCTCAACTTGGAATTCACCATCCACGAAAAGCCATATTTTATAATTTATATAATGCTAAGAATATCTCACACCAAGCCACAATCTATACTTCTTTATGTGCTTATAATGTTTTAATAGTGGCAATGAATGATAATTGTTTCTACCTATTGAGTGAAATCATGTGCACACAAATTTTTTTTTTAACAATTCTGACCACATCTGGAGCTATTATATCACAACATCACTGAAAATATTTTCTTATAAATCCATCTGGACCCCCAACACTGTCCACATCTAACGCACACAACACTCTTCACTTAATTATCATCTAGCGTTCCAACAATTTCTTCATTTCGCTCCAAAGCGATCATATGTTGTATATGGTGTAAAATGTCAAAATTAGTAGGAACAATGTCTAGCAATGGGAAAACTAATTGCCTCTTGAGTCATTTCTTCATCACTCTCCAGCCACGTGACATTATGATTCTGAATTCATTTCAATTGTAGCATATTTCTATTCCCATTCACATGAGCAAGGAAGAACTTGGTATTTCTGTCCCCATCTTTGAACCATAGCCTACCATCTTTCTATTTCCAAAATGTTTCTTTTAAAGCATAATATTTGATCAGTTCTGTCTGGACCATCTATAACCTCTCCATATTGTTAGTTGTACGATGGACTTGAAACTCTTGTTCAAGAACCTTCACTACTTCCTCCGAAGTGGTAAGCTGTCTGAATATCCAAATGCATCCTGAATGCCTTTGGACAATGCCTTACTCAACTTTCCCAATTTTTCATCAAAAATGTAGAAAGGGTTTGACCAAAAGTGGTCGACAATTCTCCCTTATGATATCAAGAAAAGTGTCATTCTCCACAGAATAGTTAAGAAACCTAATTAGTTTCTTAATATGTCTATTGTCCATATTATAAGACAATAGCAAAGGGAATCTATAATGTTGGAATAGTTCCATCAAGGCAATTAATGATAATTATTTCTACCTATTGAGTAAAATCGTGTCCACAAAAAAACTCGTTAATAATTGTGACAACATCAGGAGCTATTACATCATAATAGCACTGAAAATATTTTCCTGTAAATTCATCTGGACCCGCAGCTTTGTCCACATTTAACCCAATACATCTTTCTTCACTTAGTTATCATTTGGCATTGCAATAATTTCTTCATTTTGCTCCAACGCGGTCATACATTGTATATGCCATAAAATGTCAAAATTAGTACGAACAATATCTAGCAATGAAAAAAACTAATTTCCTCCTTAGTCATATCTTGTTCACTCTCCATCAAAATAACATCATGATTCTGAATTCTTTTCAATTGTGGTATTTTTCTTTTTTCGAAGAATTTGGTATTTCTATCTCTATCCTTAAACCATTGCCTCGCTTCTTTCTATTACGAGAACTTTTCCTTTAAAGCATAAAACATGATATGTTCTGCCAGGACCTTCTATAACCTCTTCATATTATTAGTTGTAGGATGGACTTGAAACTCTTCTTCAAAAACCTTTACTACGTCCTCCTAAGTAGCAATCTGCCTGAATATCCAAATGACTCCCTACTGCCTTGCGCATTGTCTTACTCAACTTTTTTAATTTGCTCTGAAAATGTGGAAAGGATTTGACCGAAAGTGACCAGATAGTTCTCCCTTATGACATCAACAAAAGTCTCATTCTCCGCCCAAAAGTTAAAAAGCCTAACGGATTTCTTAATATGTCCACTGTCCATATTATAAGAGAATAGTAGAGGGAAATAATCTAACCCTTATTTTATTAGATGCTCCGCTTCAAAGTTTGGAACAAAATCTTGAAAGGCTTGATTACCAACGCACATGTCAAACATTTTGAAGATGCATTCTTCATCGGACCTCCAATTCCACCAAGTATACATGGTGCCTTTGAACCCCAAGTCAGTTAACAAACAAGTGCTTATACAATGAACAAAATATTCTACCTCCCGATAATGCACGGAAGTCCACCAAAAATTTCTAATTTTATCAACTATGACATTGATATCCCCTCAAACTATTTCCAAGGAGACTTTATATGGGAAGCTATTACATAATGAATGTCCCACGATTCAATCCTTGTTGTTCTATCTGTGCTAGCATATACCATAGTCACAATAAACTCCTGGTTGCCATCAATGTGTGCAAGCTTCATGGAGAGTAACTTGTCAGTATCATACTCCACCTCAACTTGGGATTCATCATCTACAAAAATCCATGTTTTATAATTTATATTATGCTAAGAAGATCCCACACCAAGCCGCAATCTATACCTCTCTATGTGTCTGTAATGTTGGAATAGTTTCATCAAGGCAATGAATGAGATTTGGTTCTACCTACATTGAGTAAAATCATTCTCTCAAAGGCATGTTGAGTGTTAATAGACCTCATATTCCATATGAGAGAATTATTCATCAATTGTAGTTGGTTTTAGATGAAGATCTCCTTGTTTGTACCCCTCGGCCAATAGGTTTTGGTGGTACACTTTTATCCCTAACTCTTGTACTCTTGGCCTTCCTCATTTTCGTATCTACATGTCTCAGAGAGAGGTCACCATCTATGTCCATGTGTTTATAATTCCCCGCAATAGACTCAGTTTCTAACTCCTCATCATCACCAATTTCCACCTCTTTATCCAAATCTTCCCCAACTGGATCCCTTATTGCTAAAGGATTTTGTTCAAAATTTCTGGCTACTAGTTGAGCGTTCTTATTCTTATCCTTTTCCTTTATTGTCTAGGTCTTCCTTTGTGAGGTAGACGTATTCCGTCTGTTTTTGGTGGGGGAGTTTATTTCTTGACTTTTGGAGAACCAAAAAACATCTCCCTCATCACCTTCTCTTCATCATCTAACCCTAAGTTTTCATCTTCAGAGTCTTCTTCTATATTAACTCCCTCTCTTGCAATGCACCATCCGCCACCCTTTTCTCCTTTTCACCATGTTAACCTTCTTGTGATGAAGATTTATTCTTATTTATTTTATTCTTCTCGGATTCTTCTTTGTCATCTTTATCAATACTTTTCTTCTCAATCAATCACTCCAAAAAGCAGCCACATTATCACCATAGGGGCATACGCTTAGTTCCCACTAGCTTAAGATTTGTGACGGTATTTCTCGGCAAGAAATATTGGTTGTACCAAGGTTTTGTTTCTAAACCTTGCCAAAGGACTTGTTAACCCAATCCTGAGTCGATTCCTTCTTAATAGTTCCGCCATTCTCGGTCTTTATAGGAGACTAAGAAGTACTAGTCGGTCGAGCATCAATCCACCATCGGTAGGAGTAGGAACAGGTTGCCGCTAATTGTATTTTCTATTTTGCCCTCATAATTTTTCAAATAGTATATATACTTTTAAAACATTATTTTTGCATAATTATTTAGCTTACAAATCTATACAAGCACTTTGTAGAATTTTTCATAATTTTTAGAGCTTTAAAATTAATTTTTTGCATTTAAATTACATAAATATTTAGTAATTGTCCCTTTGAATTATTTCTGATGACTTAATCATCCAAGATTACTATTTTCTATCCTCATAAATGTCTCATAATATTTTCACTTTATTTATTTTTATATATAATTACATTAGAATTTTAAAGCTATTTGCACAATCTTGCAATAATAGCCTATATTCATATACAAATGCTCCTTATTTATATTATTGGCGTCAAAATAACATTTTATATTTATAATGCTAAATCATTATTTTAAATCATTTTAGTGCATACAAATATTTTTATTCATTTACTAATTATATGTATAAATTATTTTGATAAATTATGTGTGTTTAGAAGGTTGGCCCAATTTTTAAAACAATTTTCAGACTAAAAATGGCCCAACAACATAGCCTAGTAACCACAACCCAAAGTCAAACGACCTATTTACAAGACCCGGCCGGTACCCATTTTAATTAACCTGCCCCGTTCATTTTAAATCCCAGTCGTTGATCTTTTAAGATCAACGACCCTCATTTATTCCCCTCATTTTAATTATCCACCCCAACCCTAATCCTCTCATTCTCTTTAACCCGCCACCCCAAAATTCTCTCTTCTCCTCTCCATAGAAACCCTAGCACCCTCTCAAATCTCTCCAAATTCGTCTCAACCATGAATTCTCTCAGTGATTTCCTTACCTTTTATGTGTTATCTCATTATTTTCTACAAAACTATGGTATCACCTAGTACTTGCCTAAACAGGGCAAGTACTATCTCTCAGAATCCGGTCATTCAACTTCAATAGCTTGAATCTGAACAATACTTAGTCTATATACATCATGACCAGGCTATATGGTTCCGATTAGCCTAGATTTCCGGTCAATTTTCGATTTCTGTCAACTAGGGTTTACCTATTTTTTATTTAATCCAATTTTTATTGATTCCACATATTATTACTTCCTTATTTACGTTTAATTTTACAGTGTTTCCTTATTTACTTGTTCGATTTATGTCACTAAAACCCCCTCCTCATTCCCCTTTGAGACAAAGATGAATCAATATACTTTCACTAAAAAATGGAGCTTTGTTATGTGATTCCCTCATTCTCTTATTTTGTACTTTGTTTTTGGCCGGCTGAAAGGCAAGGCCACTGAGATTCTATTATTCAAATTTTCACTTGGTGCGAGCATTGCCCTGGGTTCTTTTGAAGCTTTTGGGAACTTTGACCCATTGAGATTCTGGGTTTTTATGCAATTTTTGTTCTTTATTATTGTCCGTTTAACTGGTAAGTCGCTTGACCTTTTGCAATTTCATATTTTATGTTTCCTGATTTGCATGTGCTATCGCTTCTGAAATCTATGGCTTAATGTGTTTCTAGGCTACTTTATGCACAACTCTATTAGTTTTACACTCATTTTAAATCTATTTAGCATTTAACTTCTCCTAATGCAGCTAGTTCTAAGATCTTGGATAATCTGAACCCTCTTGAGCTCGTTTAACTAGTGTATTGAGGCCTGAATGTTCATGAATATGCTTACCTGCTTTGTACTGAATCTCTGTAATGAATGCCTCGTATCTGTAATAATATGTGTTAAGACATTCATTGTTAACTATGACTTATTTCCCTGCTATTGTGTCACTCAGCATGCTCACTTGATCCTATACTCCTTTAGTGATTGCTTGAGGTTTTAGAACAATTATCTCAACTTGTTTTCCCTACCATGTTTGGAATATTTTGTTTCATGATATTAGGATGAATCCCTGGCATAACTTGGACTTTCTTTAGTTAATTAATCTACTGTGTCAATACTTGAATGCCTACATTTGCTATTTGACATGTGTTCTGAATCTATGTAATGATAGTCTTGCATATTTAATGTGTTCTAATTTATGGTAAGACCTTTTATATCAACTATGATGTACTCCCCCACATCATGTTTTTGTTTTGCTTAGTATTATATCCTTAATGACTATTTGATACCTATAGAATGACCATCTTAGTTTGTGTTTCCATACCATGTTTGACATAATTAGGACCTTTAGGCTTCAAATCTCTAAGTCAGTGCCTTACTTAAACTCGTTTGTTATTATGCACATGTGTATGATAACTTTTGTCAATCATGCAAACTTGTTTCTCCCCTAACTCTTTCAATATATGGCTGCTTATGTGTTACTTTTCTAAGTGCTGAAGTCATGTTGAACATGCTTCTAAGTCATGTGACATGCTTGATTAGCTGCTCTACATGCTCAACTTTGTTATGTCAACTTTAAGCTATAAGTGCATTTCCTCAACTTATGTCCCTTAACCATTGTCTGTTCTCTCTCATTTGTTACCTACGATATTCTGAACCTATCATTCTTGGCCCGTTGAAAGCCAAGGGCACCAAGACTCTTGCTACTGACCTCCCTAGTGTGAGCACTTCTCGGGGTCCATTTGAGACCCTTGTGAACTCCGACACACTAGGGTTTGGGATCTTTTAGCCACTTTCTCTATTAATGAGACCTGAACTACCCAACTTAATTCCTTCTTCCTATTGTCTAATGAACATGTAAGCTGGTTGGTTTAAGTAATTTAATGCCTGGGTAATATGGTTGATCTATGGTTGTGTGATTTGGCTTTGAGCTCTTCTATGGATTCTGAGTTGTGCTAATGAATGTGGTTCCTTGTTGAGAATCTGGGTATACCACGGGAGAATTGCTAAACGCCCAGCAGTTCTAGGTATTTATTTTGGGCCTATTGTGGGCCTACTATCATTATTTGTAATCTTTTTCATTATTGGGCTTGTAATAACTTTGTAATAAACAATTGGGGTATTAGTAAAAATGGGGAATGGGTAAATTCTAATTTTTGCATGCAAGGGTAGAAAACATACCTATAGTATTCAATGATTCATATGTTATACATGCCATTCAACCTCTATGTGCACTATAGAAATCATGTCATTAAGAGAAGCACACACTCACACTACTTGTCTACTAGCAAAGCATGAGTTCAAATGCTTCAGTTATCCCTTCTGCTACATGTTATTAGAATACTTGCCTATAGGAAATAAATATCATTGAATTTTTCTTCAATTTGCATCGCTGCAGCATATCCACTAGAAATTATGCCTATAGCATTTTAATCATTTCATTCGCTACCGTATCACATTGTTCACCTAGAAAACATGCCTATAAGGTTATAGTATAACAATAGAATTGGTTCCAATCACCAATTGTTAGAGATACTGCCTATAGCGTATTATGCTCGCCAAAAACTGTTAATTTTCTAAACGTTGTTTGCTGCTCGTTTATGCTACTGTCAAAAAAGCATGAATAATTCTGGGCCTTCCTCCAATAGATTTAATTGTCACTTCGTGCGTAAATCACCTAGACATGGAATCTATAAGTTAAATAACTGGAAATCTGCAATCTCAAATCAGCATGCAACAATCGTATAATTATTTGGAGATAAGCAGCGCCTAGCCTCTGAAACTGCTTTTATGTTTTAATGCATAGTCATATATAAATCTTGTCTATAGCGATTAAGGCTCTTAATTCTGAAACGGCCTAACATGGAAACATGTTTCGCGTGCATTTGTTGCTTAAGTGTGGAGGCTAACTTGAGCCCTTAACTACCCATATTTGAAGTCCAATATGTGTTTTGTATGCCGCCTAGTTTTGAAATTTCTTAGCCACCTAAGTAAGGTCTATAACCACCCTAGTAGAGGTCCAATACCTTCTGGACCATAGGAACGGGACAGGTAGTGCACGCATAGAGCACAACTTAGAATTGAATTAGAGCGCTTCAGGTAAATAATTTTAACATCGTAATCGGGTAATATGAGTAACTCCCTATCTCAAGGGAGTTGTGAAGTATTACTTATGTTGCACTAGGTGATACTTTAGGCTAAAAAACATAGAACCCCCTCCCCTCTTTTATATGTAGTTATTAGATCAAAATAGTGTATTTGTACTAAACATGTTGTAATGAAATTCTTTGACTTTTACATTTATTTTGTTTATTTTATCACTTAGCCTAATTGTAATTCACATAATCTTAAGTTCGGCCGTGACCCACAATTGTGGACCTCAAGGAGTGCCTAACACCTTCTCTTTGAGGTAATTTGATCCCTTACCCGATCTTTTGTGATGCTGTCTAATCAATTAGAGTCATTTGCATAATAGGTGCCCTAACGCACCTTAAAAACTGTTAGGTGGAGACTCTTCTCTTTTAATACTTATCCTTTATTTAAAAGAGTTGTCACATATCGAAACCCGCTTTTGATAGGAAACGGGACGGATAGCACGGCTACTCTCTTTGTAACGACCCGGTCGGTCGTTTTGAGATCTAGCACGTCGTTCAGAAGTTTGAAGTCATGAGAAGCTCCATTTCAGGTATTATAACTTGTAGGTGTGGTCGGAATTGAATTCCGGAAAGTTTAGAGTTGATTTGGAAAGAAAATTCTCATTTCAGAAGCCTTAAGTTGGAAGAATCAACTAAGATTAGAATTTTGAGTAAACGGCCTCTGAATCAAGATTTGAAGGTTTCATAAGGTTCGTGTGATGATTTCGGACTTGGGCGTATGTCCGTATCGGGTTTGGATAACCCAGGAGCATTTCAGCGTATATTGTGGAAGTCAACTGTTTTTTGAAGGAATTTCCTAAACTTGGCTTGAAGCGCATTTCAGTGATGTTGATGTCCGTTTCCGATTCTGAGTCTGGGAATAGCTTCGTATGGTAATTTTGGAGTTGGGAGCACGATCTGAAATGAATTTGGATGTCTGTAGTCATTTTGAAGTCATTTGGTTAAAGATAGAAATTTAAAGATTTTTGAGAAATCCGATCGGAAGTGGAAATTTTGATATCGAGGTCGGAATGCGATTCCGAAAGTTGGAGCAGGTGCGTAATGCCGAATATGACTTGTGTGCAAAATTTGGGGTCAATCGGACGTGATTTGATAAGTTTCAGCATCGGATGTAGAAGTTGGAAATTTCTAAGTTCATAAAGATGGGATTTGGGTGCGATTCGTGGTTTTGATGTTGTTTGATATGCTTTGAGGCATCGAGCAACTCCGCATTATGTTTTGGAACAGGTTGGCATAATTGAACGGGGTCCCGGGGGCCTTAGGTGGATTCCAGGTGGTTAACAGATCAAGTTGAGAGTTTGAAGAAGGCTAGAATTTGCTGTCATCTGGTGTGACCGCACCTGCGAGGATTTGGCCGCAGGTGCGGCTATGGCACTGCAGGTGGGAAGGATTATTGGTCCGGCTGGGAGCGCAGGTGCAATGGTATTTCCGCACCTGCGAGGTCGTAGATGCGGGTTATGGGGCGCAGGTGCGAGGTTGGCTTGAGTTGAGGAAAGCCACATGTGCGGAGGTTTGGCCGCACCTGCGGAATTACAGGTGCGAGAGTTTGATCGCAGGTGCGAAAGATGGCCTGGACAAAATGTTTTAAAACCGAAAATTGTTGGCCATTTCTTCATTTTTCTCTTGGTTTGGACGATTTTGGGAGACTTAAAAGAGAGGATTTCTTCATGCAATGTCAAGGTAAGTAACTCCTTCATGTTTCTAATTTAAATACAAGATGATATGCATGGATTAGACATGAAAATTAGTAGGAAAATTGGGAAATCTTGAAGAAAACCTAGGAATGATAATTTGGATTTTTAACCACGAATTTGAGCATGGAATGTAGAGTAAATTGTATATTTGATCTAGTAAGTCCATGGGTAGAATATATCTTCGAAAAATTTCAGATTCCGGGCACATGGGCCCGAGGGCATTTTGGTCATTTCACTAAGCGGGGTTGGGAAATTATATAATTTTGAATTGTTGTAAAGATTAAAGTATATTTTCATTGGTTTGTCGTTGTTTGGATAGTTTTGGGGCATTGCACGTTCGTTGGAGTCGTCGCAAGGGCTTGGAAGCCGGTTATGAAATTTCGGAGCGAGGTAAGTCTCCCTTCTAACTTTGTGAGGAGGAATTGTCCCCCTAGGTGAATTAATTAAGTATGTGCTATTATCTTCGGGGGCTAGATACGCACGAGGTGACGGGAGTCCGTGCGTAGCTACTATTATGCTATGTCCGGATAGTCTAGGACCCACTAGTATGCCTTACGTGTTATACCTGCGATCCTGCCTATAATATTAAACTGCTAATATAATCGAAATCGTAATTGAACATCTGAAGAAGACTAGAGTTCATTTTCTTAATCATATAGAAAGAGAATTGATTCCTCCGTGGATAATTGTATACCTGGTAGGATTATATTATGGAATCTCATTAAACTTAGCAAATGAGTTTCAAAACAAAGATTTAAAAGCCATATTGCATGTTCCTTCAAGAAGAATTTTACCACTTTCCTGAGAAAAACTGCTTTCTTGATAAAAATACGGGTTTATTATATGGATATGTGTACATATGAGCACCTGAGTCGCATGTATGATTCGAGAGCAGGCTAGCCTTATTATTTGTATGTATAACCGCGTCGCATGATCGATTCGCGAGCGGGGAAAATAGATGCATCTATGGTTCGAGTCGTTCGACCCTCGGCAGTGCACAGTTTATTATTGTTGATCTGCACCGTTCGAACCTCGGCAATGCTTGCGCGTGATATTTACTACGTAGTTGCTATGATTTTTTCCTGGTTATTGTCCTGGAATTTTAAGTTGTCAATTGAAATGACGGACATTTAAAGTTAATAAAAATTTTGGAAAAAGTTGCTTCTTCTCGTTGATTAATTGTTATTTGATTAAATCACCCATCTTGATTAATTTTTATTAATATGACGAAGATATAAAGTGTTAAATGTGAACGGAGTTGATAATATTTACTCCTAATTTAAATAAATTACCTATGATAATCATGCTTAGTGTCATACCTGAATATTCTAAATTGACCTTTAGCAAGTGTCTGATTTGACCTCTCGTCACTACCTCTCTGAGGTTAGGCGGGTGACTTACTGAGTACACGTTATTTTTGTACTCATGTTACACTTGTGCATTTTATAGCATAGGTACTTTCATAGCAATGTGGATGATTTGGAGACTTAGGCGAGATGTATCATCCGGAGGCGATCTGCAGCTGACAGAGTCTCCCTCGTATTGTATTTATTTTCATTTTAAATTTCCTTATCCAATTTGTTTTTCAGATAGGCTTTGTGATGATTGTATAAATTCTTAGAAATTGCTCATGTACTTGTGACACCGGTTTCTAGGATGTGTTGGGATATATTTGTTAAAGTGTAACATTCAAACCATTGTTTTACTTAACAAATTTTATTTAGTTAATATGTAATAAAGTGAAAGAAAATGTTTTTCATAAATGTTAAAACTGAAAATTATTTCAATTATTTAATGATTGGCTTGCCTGACTATGATGTCCGGCGCCATCACGACCTTATGGATTTTGGGTCGTGACAACATGGTATCGGAGCTCTAGGTTCCCGTAGGTCTCACGAGTCATGAGCAAGTCTAGTAGAGTCTTGCGGATCGGTACAGAGACGTCTGTACTTATCTTCGAGAGGCTACAGGGCTGTTAGGAGTACTTCCCTTCTTGATTCCTCATCTTGCGATTTGATTCCTTTGAGGCTTATGCCTATGTTTATTCCTACTAAATCTTACGCGTCGCGAAGCGCTTGCTATGAATGAGGAAATTTGAGGAATTGAAATGGTGCTACGGATGTAATTCAAAATATTTCCATGTATAATTTGTTGGGGTTGTTGTTATGGCCCTGCAAAATAATAATATGTTGTTTCAAGCTCAGTAGCTGTGTTTCTGAGAGTGTTAAGGCTATGCTCAGGTAGTGATGATGCTTGCGATTGGTTATCGTGTGATGTCGATATGATGATAGAATGCTTGCTCGTATGTTGGGGGTGATGAATGGTTTGAAGGGAGGTATTCTCAGAGTGTGATTCCGAGATTTCGGTATTTTAGTTTCGGCAGAGGAAAGGCATTTGGATTATGAATGGTCCGGTTGGGGTTGATAAAGTAGTAAGACTCGATGTCTTCAAGTGAGGTGGGATATACACCTGTGACGTGAAGTCGTCGTCATTGATCGAATGGAATATGTTAAGTTTGTCGGTGCTATGGTTTCTTCAGTTGTGTGGGGTCAGAGAATTGATAAGAAGAATTGAAGAATGCGGCTGGCAGAGACCATGAGGTGCGGTGGTTTAGTACCGGATAAGTGTTGATAATGAAGGCAGCTAGAGCAAGATGATCTCCAAAGAGCTTGAAGTCGTGGTGATCTGCTGGTTTGAGAGCTACAGAGAGTGATCCTGAAGTGAGGCTAGGCGGTGGTTCCATTTAGGAGGCCAGGTGTAAGAAGCGGAAGTCGAGCAGTCGCAAAGTGGGGGAGAAGCAACATAGTTTGGAATTTGAAGATATTGTCGCGCATTTAATGGATGTCCATGAGGAGCGGACGGACTAGTAAAGTTGGTAAATGAAGCAGGGCTTAGGATGGGGGATTGAAGTCGTAGAGAGAGTGCATTTCAGTGTCGTTGGAAGGTGTCCGCGGGTGATATCCACAGGTGGGTTATCTCCTATGAATAGGTTAGCGGTGGCATGGTTGGAAGGTCTCAGTGAGGGGTTCTACTGGCTATTCGGTAGGAGGCAGAATGTGTGAATGATGCTAGAGAATTTGAGTATTTAGGGAGCGCTAGCAAGAGAATTTGGAAGAATTGGACAGATTGTTTGAGCAAGATCACGTTATCAAAGGAGAAAGGATCTCGGCAGGGTCTAGAGTGGTGCAAGGAGTAGCTTTGAGCTACGTGGGGGAGTCCTACCATTTTGTAGTTAGGCCGTAGGATTGTGTTATCATAGGGTTGTGGATTGTCGACGTGTTGGCAAGTTATTACAGCTAAGGGGAAAGGAGTAAAATGGTGATTTTGCTTGAGGTTTGATGAATGTGTGCAAAAGTTGGTCCTGTCGGGCCATCATTAGGCTTTAGAAGATTCAGAATTTTGCTTAAGGCATAGGTGAGTTGTCAGGGTAGTGACTCACTCACGTGCTTCAAGGAAAAGGGTGTTCATATGCTAGAAGAGCCTTGGAGTTGATTGTATTCGGGACCAGTCAAAGTGGGTGACTCTCAATAGCGGTCCTGGTGAATTCAAAAGTTAAGAATGCGGCGTTTAAGGGTTTCAGGTAGCAGTATAATCGAGAATCGAGCTTTTGCATATTAATTTCTGATAAAAAGGAAGATGGTTGGAATGTTCTATGATATGTTCAACGTGCGGGATATTGGAGGAGTGAGAGAAATAAACTCCGGATTGTAGAGAAATTATCAGGAGGGTATGAGACGGGTTGCGGGATTTAGGCAGCATAGTCTCGTGAATCAAGGTCACTCGGGATGAGTGAGGTTTGAGTTTTCTATGAGTTGAAGGAAGTTGTTATTATTCCTGAGGCAATTGAAGATGATAAATAAAATAGATTGATTACCCATGGTTGTTATTATTCCTGAGGCAATTGAAGATGATAAATAAAATAGATTGATTACCCATGGTTGGAATGGCACATTTGCGGTAGTGATTAGTTCCTTTGATGTGATTAAGTTATGCATGCGGTTTGTTCTGGTGTGTGCGGGGCTTGTTGGCCATCGTAATGGATTCCATGTGGGAGCATTTGAGTCTTATGGCCTATCAGGTATAGGCAGATCCCGGAAGGGTTATGGTGGTATCGACTACTACTTAAGGATTTGCATGTTGGGTGATTGGGGGAATTCACTCGTGTGTTGAGATGTTACTCTTGAATTGAGTTAAGTTAAAGGTTTCTATATGATGAAGTGTTCATCCTATTGGTGGTTCAGAATTTATGATGGAATTCTTGCGCTACCTCATATTGGCATGTTAGGTGAGGTAAGCAGTATGTAACTGGGAGTAAGAATCGAGATTGCGGTTCGGTGATGATAAGGATGTCATGAGCTCGGAAGAGCAAGAAAAAGTGATTTGAAAGTTCAGATTAAGCTGGTGTTATCTTTAGTGTCACCTGACATTGATATTCGGGGAAAGAGGCTTTGTACTCGGGTCATGGGCTCGGAAGAATGTGTTTTGCGGCCTTAGTGTGGTCGGTGTTATGGATGGGCTGACTTGTTGCCTTGTGTGGAAGGTCGTGGAAGCATGACCGCGAAAAGATTGTATAAAGTGTGACATGTAATCACTCGATGGATTGAAGACTTGGACTGAGTTTAAAGAAGTGCAATATTGCTTAATTGGAAATTTATGCCTGGAAGGTGTTCAGTTCATTAGGTTGTGGATTGTGGTGTGTTTGTCTCTGCTATGATGGTTGTTCTCGTGTATTATGAGAGGAAGTGGGTTAATATGGACCCAGGTAAAAGCTATTAGCTTAGTTGGTGCGAGCAAGGTAGACTCGATGTTTATGGATGGATTCAAAAATGATTATGGGCTCTGTATGAGCCAGGCATGTTCATTTCAGTTGAGCGCTTTTTCATGGAAAGGTATTAGAACAACGGATGTTGTTCTGTCTTCATCAAATTTATGTGTTATTATGATTTTGCCGTGTGAATTTTGAAACGTCTTGATAATTTCCTAGGTGTTGAGGTCTCGCATAGTTTGGGATGTTATGTGAGCACGATAGCTCTTGAGATCCAGAGTGTGTGTGTGTGTGTGTATATATATATATATATATATATATATATATATATATATCGCACCTCAGTTGTGCTTAAGTTTTGTAGCGTGCGACTTTATCAGTCTCCCCAGGGTGGTATTATGCACTTAGCGTGCTTATGATCGATATTCAGTAATTTGTAATAGTGAGCAAACCAGATCCATATATATATCTTCTTATGTAAATTTTATGTATGGATCGGGTGGCACATCGCCGCGGGTATGTTATTCGGATCGGGTTGCACGCGCAATAGTGTGATGATGAGTAAGGTTCCTATATTTATTTTCTTATGTTCTACTTCTTATTTTCTGAGAAAAGTTCATATTAGTTGCGTGAGTTGAATAGTACCTTCCTAAGTCATTTCTTATTATCATGTTCGAGTTATGGCCTATTGGCGCGATGTGGTATTATGTGAGGCTGTTGGTCATGTTTGGGGTGATTTGTTGTCTGAGAAAATCGTACTAGGTGAGACGAGATTTTCAGATCTGGGATCAGTATAAGGTTACGTGAAGTGTATATTAAAGAACAAATACCATTATTCAGGTTCATAATGAGGTGATGATTCTAGTCAAGAGGAGATATTCAATGATTTGTTAACTCTGCAGTTGGGTATGAATTTCTACTCATCTCCTCCATTGTGATGGTATCGTCAGCATTATAGCAGGATGTAGGTATATATATCATGAGGTGCATCGGGAGCATCAAATTCGTGGAATTTTGGCTATTAAGGTTCAGGGAGCGTCATTGTGGTTAGAGGATGATTTTTGGGGTGAATGGTGCTAATTCAGCAAAGGTATGCAGTCATGTTCTGGTATATCGTGTGGTGGTTGATACGGTGTTTATATGTTGGAAGTAGGCCTGGCAGAGAATTTTAAGTGTTGGAACTAGGTTCCGAGCTTATTATATGGATAAAAGAAGAAATCTTCAGATTGGGTCAAGCTATGTACTCAATCGGGTTGTGGTAGCACGGGCAGGTGCTTGAAATGTTAAACAGTGATTTCAGATAACTCCAGAGCAGTTCTTAGCACGTTCGAGGACGAACGTCTGTTTAAGTGGGGGAGAATGTAACGACCCGGCCGGTCGTTTTGAGCTCTAGCACGTCGTTGAGCGGTTTGAAGTCATGAGAAGCTAAATTTATAGGTATTATGACTTTTAGGTGTGGTCGGAATTGAATTCCGGAAAGTTTAGAGTTGATTTGGAAAGAATCAACTAATATTGGAATTTCGAGTAAACGACCTCCGAATCAGGATTTGATGGTTCTAGCAGGTTCATGTGATGATTTCGGACTAGGGAGTATGTTCGGATCGGGTTTTGGATAACCCGTGAGCGTTTCGGCGTATATTGTGGAAGTCAGCTTTTTTTTAAGGAATTTCCTAAGTTCGGCTTGAAGCGCATTTCAGTGATGTTGATGTCCGTTTGGGATTCTGAGTCTGGGAATAGCTTCGTATGGTGATTTTGGAGGTGGGAGCACGATCGAAAATGAATTTGGATGTCCGCAGGTCATTTGAAGTCATTTGGCTAAAGATAGAAATTTGAAGGTTTTTGAGAAATCCGACCGGAAGTGGAAGTTTTGATATCGAGGTCGGAATGCGATTCCTGAAGCTGGAGCAGGTCCGTAATGTTGAATATGAGTTGTGTGCAAAACGTGGGGTCAATCGGACGTGATTTGACAGGTTTCAGCATCAGATGTAGAAGTTGGAAATTTCTAAGTTCATAAAGTTGGGATTTGGGTGCGTTCGTGGTTTCGATGTTGTTTGATGTGATTTGACGCCTCGAGAAAGTCCGCATTATGTTTTGTAACATGTTGGTATAATTGGATAGGGTCCCGGGAACCTCTGGTGGATTCCGGGTGGTTAACGGATCAAGTTGACAGTTTAAAAAAGGCTGGAATTTGTTGTCATCTGGTGTGACCGCACCTGCGAGGATTTGGCCGCAGGTGCGGTTATGGAACCGCATGTGCAAAGGATTGATGGTTCGGTTGGGAGCGCAGGTGTGAGGTATTTTCGCACCTACGAGGTCGCAGATGAGGGTTATGGGGCGCCGGTGCGAGGTTGGCTTGAGTTGAAAGCCGCAGGTGTGGAGGTTTGGTCGCACCAGCGGAATCGTAGGTGCGAAAAATGACCTGGGCAGAATGTACTAAAACCGAGAAATGTTTTCCATTTCTTCATTTTTCTCTTGGTTTGATCGATCATGGGAGGCTTCAAAGATAGGATTTCTTCATGCAATGTCAAGGTAAGTAACTCCTTCATGTTTTTAAGTTAAATACAAGATTATATGCATGGATTAATCATAGCAATTAGTAGGAGAATTGCGAAATCTTGAAGAAAACTTAGGAATGGTAATTTGGATTTTTAGCCACAAATTTGAGCATGGAATGTAGAGTAAATTGTATATTTGATCTAGTAAGGCCATGGGTAGAATATATCTTCGAGAAATTTCGGGTTGCGGGCATGTGGGCCCGAGGGCATTTTGTTCATTTCACTAAGCGGGGTTGGGAAATTATATAATTTGGAATTGTTGCAAATATTAGAGTATATTTTCATTGGTTTGTCATTGTTTGGATAGTTTTGGGGCGTTGCACGTCCGTTGGAGTCGTCGGAAAGGTTTGGAAGCCGGTTATGGAATTTCGGAGCGAGGTATGTCTCCTTTCTGACTTTGTGAGGGGGAATTGTCCCCCTAGGTGAATTAATTAAGTATGTGCTATTATCTTTGGGGGCTACGTATGCACGAGGTGACGGGAGTCCCTGGGTAGCTACTATTATGCCATGTCCGGGTAGTCTAGGACCCACTAGCATGCCTTACGTGTTGTACCTGT
>ML324160.1:0-53316 GCA_005239505.1 Nicotiana paniculata
GTACTCATGCTACACTTGCTGTGCATTTTTATTGCACAGGTACTTTCATAGCGATGTGGCTGGCTTGGAGACTTAGACGAGCAGCATCATTCGGAGACGACCCACAGTCGGCAGAGTCTTCCTCTATGTATTGTACTCTCATTTTTATTCCTTGTCCAATTTGTATTTCGGACAAGTTTTTGTAGAAATTGTAAAATTCTTAGAAATTGCTCATGTACTTGTGACACCGGGTTCTGGAATGTGTTTGTGATTTAATTTAATAAATGGAATAGTTTACATGTCGTATTTATTTGATAAAATTTTATTCGCTATTATGACTTGTAAATGAAAGGTAACGATTTCAAAAAAAGAAGTGTTAAAACAGGAATTTATTTCAATTAATTAATGATTGGCTTGCCTGATGGTGGTGTCCGGCGCCATCATGACCTTAATAGATTTTGGGTCGTGACAACTTGGTATCAGAGCACTAGGTTCCCTTAGGTTTCACGAGTCATTAGCAAGTCTAGTAGAGTCTTGCGAATCGGTACGGAGACGTCTGTACTTATCTTCGAGAGGCTACAGGGCTGTTAGGAGTATCTCCCTTCTTGATTCCTCATCGTGCGATTTGATTTCCTTTAAGGCTATGCTTATGTTTCTTCCTACTCAATATTATGCGTCGTGAAACACTTGCTATGAATTAGGAATTTGAGGAATTGAGATGGTGCTATGGGTGTGGTGTGGGATGTTTCCCTCGGCGAAGTTGGCCGAGGCTATTGTCGTTGTTCTGCGGAGGAGTAATGTGTTGTTTCAGCCAGTAGCTGTGATTCTGGGAACTTTGAGGTTATGCTCAGGTTGTGATGATGCTTACGATTAGTTATGTTATCGTGCGATGTCAATATGATGATAGAATGCTTGCCCATAAGTTGGGGGGGTGATGAATGGCTTGAAAGGAGGTCTTCTCAGAGGGTGATTTCGAGATTTTAGCATTTTTGTTCCGGCAAAGGAAAGGCATTTGGACTATAAATGGTCAGGTTTTGGATTGATAAAGTAGTAAGACTTGGTGTTTTCAAGTAAGGTGGGATATTCACCTATGATGTGATATCGTCATCATTGCTCGAATGGAATATGTTAAGTCTGTCGGTGCTATGGTTTCTTCGGTTGCATTGGGTCAGAGTGTTGTGAAGTAGTATTGAATAAGCGGTTGTTAGAGATCGTGGTGCATGGTGGTTCAGGACTGAATAATTATTTCTAATGAAGGCAACTCAAGAAAGATGATCCCCGGAGAGTTTGAAGTCGTGGTGATCTACTGGTGTAAGAGCTGCAGAGAATGATATTGAATTGGACAACATACGGCGAAGTAAGACATGTGAGAAGTGTCAGGCGGCGGCTAAATTTCTAAAAGGCCAGGTGTAAGGAACGGAAGTCAGGTATGTTGTTTAAAGGAATGAGTTTAACTAGTGGGAGAGCGGCAGCATAGTGGTGAATTAGAGGATATTGTAGCGCATTTAGTAGATGTCCAGGAGGAGCGGACGGACTGGTAAAGTTGGTGAATGAGAACAGGTTTAGGATGGGATATTGATGTTGTAGAGGGTGTGCAATACGACGTCGTTGGAAGGTGTCAGTTGGTGATTTCCATAGGTGGGTTATCTCCTGTGAGTAGGTTAGCGGTTGTGTGGTTGGAAAGTTTCTTTGAGGGATTCTAGTAGCTATTCGGTAGGAGTCAGAATATGTGAATGATGCTAGAGAATTTGAGTGTTTAGGGAGTGCCAACAAGAGAATTTGGAAGAATTGGACGGATTGGTTGAGCAAGATCATGTTAACAAAGGGGAAAGGATCTCAGCAAGGTCTAGGGTGGTGCAAGGAGTAGCTTCGGGCTAACTGGGGGGGTCCCACCACCCGCAGTTGGGTTGTAGGATTGTGTTATCATGGGGTTGCGGATTGTCGGCATGTTGGAAAGTTATTACAGCTAAGGGAAATGAGTAAAATGATGAATGTGTGCAAAAGTTGGCCCTGTTGGACCAGGGTTAGGCTTTGGAAGATTCAGAGTTTATGCTTAAGGCATAGGCGAGTTGTAAGGGTAGTGACTCAATCACGTACTTCATTGAGAGGATGTTCATGTGATAGAAGAGCCTTGGAGTTTATTGTGTTCGGGGCCAGTCAGAGTGGGTGACTCTCAATAGTGGTCCTAATGAATTCGAAGTTAAGAATGCGATGTTTAAGGGTTTAAGGCAGTAGTATGATTAAGAGTCGAGCTTTTGCAGTATAATTTTTGAGAAAAGGAAAGATGGTTAGGGTGTTCTAGATATGATTCAGCATGCAGGATAGTATTGGGAGAGTGAGAGAAGTAAACTTCGGGGTGTAGGAAGATTATCAGAGGGATATGAGACGGGTTGTGAGATTGAGACAGAATAGTCTCGTGAATCAAGGCCACTCGGGATGAGTGATGATTGAGTTTGTTATGAGATTGAATGGGATTACTATTATTTCTGAGGAAATTAACAATAATTAGAGAGAAGATGGATTGGTTAGCCATGGGTGAAATGGCATATTTACGGTAGTGATCAGTTTCGTCAATGTAATTAAATTATGCATGTGGTTTGGGCCGGTATGTGCGGGGCTTGTCGGCCGTCGTAATAGATTTCAGGTGGGAGCATTCGAGTGCTATGGCATGTCAGGTGTAGGCGGATCCCGGAAGGTTTATGGTGGTTCAGACCACTACTTAAGGATTTGTATGTTGGTTGATTGTGAGAATTCACTTGAGTTTTTTTATTGTTCTCTTGAATTGAGGTAAGTAAGAGGTTTCTATATGATGAGGTGTTTCCCCCTGTTAGTGGTTCAGGAGTTATGATGGAATTCTTATGCAATCTCATATTGGCATGTTAGGTGCAGTAAACAGTGTGTAACTGGGAGTAAGAATCGAGATTGCGGTTCGGTGTTAACAAGGATGTCATGATCTCGGATGAGCAAGAAAAAGTGATTTGAAAATTCAGAGTGAGCTGGTGTTATCTTCAGTGTCACCTGAGATCGATATTCGGTGGAAGAAGCTTTGCATCCTAGTTATGGGTTCTTGATTTGTCTTACAACATTAGTATGGACAGTGGTGGATGTGCAGAGTTGTTACCTTGTGTGGAAGGTCGTGGGAGCGTGACCACGGGAAGATGGTATAAGTGTGACAGGTAGACACCTGATTGATTGAAGATTTAGACCACGTATAAGGAAGTGCAATATTGCTTATTTGGGGATTTGTGCCAGGAAGGCGTTCGTTTCAGTTGGTTGAGGATTGTGGGGTGGTTGTCCCAGCTATGATGGTTATTCTTGTGTATTATGAAAGGAAGTGGATTATTTTGGACCCAAGTAAGGCTATCAACCTAGTTCATTGTGAGCAGAGTCGACTTGAAGTGTATTAATGGATTTAAACAAGATTATGGGCTTCATGCGAGTGAGATGTGTTCCTTTCGGTATAGCGCTCCTCAAGGAGGGATGTTGGAATATCAGGTGTTGTTCCGTCTTCGTCAAATTCATGTGATATTATGACTGTGCAGTGTGAGTTGTGAAATGACTTGATAATTTCTTATGTGTTGAGATTTCGCTTAGTGATGAGGTTATGTGAGCAGGATGGCTCTTGAGATCCAGGTTATATATCGCACCTCAGTTGTGCTTGAGTTTTTTAGCATATAGTTCTATCAGTCTCCCCAGGATGGTATTATGCACTTAGCGTGCTTGTAACCGATATTCAGTAATTTGTAATAGTGGGCAATTCAACTCCGTGTATATTTCCTTATGTAAATTTTATGATGGGATCGGGTGGCACGCCTCCACGGGTATGTTATTTGGATCGGGTTGCGCGCCACAAAAGTGTGATGTTGAGTACGGTCCCCTATATCTACTTTCTGTGTTTTACTTTCTATTTTCTGAGAAGAGTTCCTAATAAGTTGCGTGAGTTGAGTAGTCTTTTCCTGAGTCATTTCTTTATGTATCATGTTTGAGTTTTGGCCTATTGGCGCGTTGTGTTGTCATATGAGACTGTTGGTCATGTTTGGGGTAATTTGTTGTCTGAGCAGTTCATACTGGGTGAGACGAGATTTTTGGATCAGGTATCTAGTGCGATAAGATTATGTGAAATACATTGAAGGATAGTTACCCTTATTGGTTTGTAATGAGATGATGGTCTTATTCAAGAGGAATGATTCAATGTTTGGTTGACTCTGCAATTGGTTAGAAATTTCTACATATCCCCTCCGTTGTGGTGGTATCGCCAGCATTATAGCAGGATGTGTGTGTGTATATATATATATATATATATATATATATATATATATATATATATATATATATATATATATATATATATATATCATAAGGTGCATTGGGAGCATTAGATTCGTGAATTTTGGCTATTAAGGTTCAGGGAGTGTCATTGTGATCAGATGATGAGTTATGTGGTGCATGGTGTTGATTCATCAAGGTATGCAATCATGTTCTGGTATATTGTGTGGTAGTTGATACGGTATGTATTGGAACTAGACCTGGCCGAGAATTTCAGGTATTGGAATTGGGTTCTGAGCTGATTGTATGGATAAAGGAGGATGTCTTCAGGTTTGATCAGGCCTATGTTCTCAACTGGTTTGTAGTAGTACAGACAGGTTCTCGAGGTGTTAAGCAGTGATCTCAGATAAATCCAAAGCAGTTCCTAGCAGTTCGAGGACGAACGTTGGTTTAAGTGGGGGAGAATGTAACGACCCAATCGGTCGGTTTGAGCTCTAGCGCATCGTTCAGCAGTTTGAGGTCATGAGCAGCTCCGTTTCTGGTATTATGACTTGTAGGTGTGGTCGGAATTGAATTTCGGGAAGTTCAAAGTTAATTTGGAAAGAAAATTCTCATTTCAGAAGCCTTAAGTGGGAAGAATCAACTAAGACTGGAATTTTGAGTAAACGACCTCGAAATCGGGATCTGAAGGTTCCAGCAGGTTCGTATGATGATTTTGGACCTGGGCGTATGTCCTTATCGTGCTTTGGATAACCCGAGAGGGTTTCAGCATATATTGTGGAAGTCAGCATTTTTGAAGAATTTTCCTAAGTTTGGCTCGAAGCGCATTTCAGTGTTATTGATGTCCGTTTGGGATTATGAGTCTGGGAATAGCTCTGTATGGTAATTTTGGAGTTGGGAGCGCGATCAAAAGTGAATTCGGATGTCCGTAGGTTATTTTGGAGTCATTTGGCTAAAGATAGAAATTTGAAGGTTTTTGAGAAATTTGAACGGAAGTGGAAATTTTGATATCGGGGTCGGAATGTGATTCCGGAAGTTAGAGCAGGTCCGTAATGTCAAATATGACTTGTGTGCAAAATTTGGGGTCAATCGGACGTTATTTGATAGGTTTCGGCATCGGATGTGGAAATTTGAAATTTCAAGCTCTTAAAGTTTGAATTTTAGTGCGACCCGTGGTTTCGATGTTGTTTGATGTGATTTGAGGCCTCGAGAAAGTCCGCATTATGTTTTGGAACAGGTTGGTGTAATTGGACGGAGTACCGGGGACCTCAGGTGCATTCCGGGTGGTTAATGGATCAAGTTTGGAGTTTGAAGAAGTGTTGAGATTGTTGTCATCTGGTGTGACTGCACCTGCGAGGATTTGGCCGCAGGTGCGGCTTTGGAGCTGCAGGTGCGAAGATTTGGTGGCTTTGCTGGGAGCACAGGTGCAATAATATTTCCGCACCTACGAAGGCGCAAATGCGAACAATGGGGCGCAGGTGCAATTTTGGGCTGGAGCTGAGGAAGCCGCATGTGCAGGAGATTGGTCGCACCTGCGGGAGCGCAGGTGCGAAGGTAGGATCGCATATGCGGAAGTGAGGCTGGGCAGAATGTTTTAAAACTGGGATTTTGGCCATTCCTCTCATTTTTCTCATGGCTTAGGCGATTTTAGGAGAGCTTCAAGAGGGGAATTTCATCATCAATGTCAAGGTAAGTAATTTCTTCATGTTTTTAAGTTAAATACAAGTTATATGCATGGATTAGACATGAAAATTAGTAGGAAAATTGGGATTTTGGAGGAAAGACCTAGAAAAAATTGTATTTCGGATTTCTACCACGAATTTGAGCATGGAATTTAGAGTAAACTGTATATTTGAGTTAGTAAGGCCATGGGTTGGATATACCTTCGAGAAATTTCAGAATACGGGCACGTGGGCCCTATGGCATTTTGGTCAATTCACCGAGCGGAGTTGGGAAAGTATATAATTTGAATTCGCTACGAGTATTAGAATGAAATATCATTGCTTTGCCCGTGATTTCGATGTTGTTTGATGTGATTTGAGGCCTCGAGCAAGTCCGCATTGTGTTTTGGAACAGGTTGGTATTATTGGACGGGGTCCCGGGGGCCTCGGGTGGATTCCGGGTGGTTAACAGATCAAGTTTGAGAGTTTGAAGAAGGCTGAGGTTGCTGTTATCTGGTGTGACCGCACCTGCGAGGCTTGGGCCGCAGGTGCGAAGAGGTGATGGTCTGGCTTGGAGCGCAGGTGCGATGATATTTCCGCACCTGCGAAGCCGCATATGTGGGTTATGGGGCGCAGGTTCGAAGTTGGCTTGAGTTGAGGAAGCCGCAGGTGCAGAGGTTTGGTCGCACCTGCGGAATCGCAGGTGCGAGAGTTGGGTCACAGGTGCAAAAAATGGCCTTGGCAGAATGTTTTAAAACCGAGATTTGTTGGCCATTTCTTCATTTTTCACTTGGTGTGACGATTTTAGAGGAGCTTCAAGAGAGGGTTTTCGTCAGGAATCACAAGTTAAGTAACTCCTTCATGTTTCTAAGTTGAATACAAGGTTATTGCATGGAATTATACATGAAAATTGTGGAAAAATTTGGAAATATTGAAGAAAACCTAGAAATGGTAATTTGGATTTTTAGCCACGAATTTGAGCATGGAATTTAGAGTAAATTGTATAATTGAACTAGTAAGCTATGGTTAGAATTTATCTTCGAGAAATTTCGGATTCCGAGCACGTGGACCCGAGGGCATTTTGGTCATTTCACTGAGCGGAGTTGGGAAATTATATAATTTAGAATTGATGCAAATACTAGAGTATATTTTCATTGGTTTGTCGTTGTTTGGATAGTTTCGGAGCGTTGTGCAACGATTTGAGTCATCGGAAGGGCTTGGAAGCCGATTATGGAATTTCGGAGCGAGATCTAACTGTGAGGAGGAATTGTCCTCCTAGGTGAACTAATTAAGTATGTGTTACTATCTGCGGGGGCTACGTATGCACGAGGTGACGGGAGTCCGTGCGTAGCTACTATTATGCCATGTCCGGGTAGCCTAGGACCCACTAGCATGCCTTACCTGTTGTACCTGTGATCTTGTCTGTAATATTAGACTGCTAATATAATCGAAATTGTAATTGAATGACTAAGGAAGATTAGAGTTTATCTTCTTAATGATCTAAAAAGAGAATTGGTTTCCTTCGCGGGCAATTGTATTTCTGGATAAGGTTATATTATTAAACATTATAAAAACTTGGCAAGTGAATTTCGAAAAAGGATTTAAATACTATTTTGTGGTTTTTAAAAGAGAAATCTGTCATTTACTTGAGTATTTGTTTTTCCGACGTATTCGGGGTGGACTATTGATTGTGCCTGATTGCATGTGATCGCTTCACAATTCACATTCCGCGAGCGGAGTGTTATTTCCCCCACTCTCATGGGAGCGGGCCGTACGCCACGGCGAGATTGAAAGAAATATTATGGTTCGGCCCGTTCGACCCTCGACAGTGCAAAGAGATGATTATTATGATGGCTCAAGCCGGTTGTCCTTATCCCGTATGCGCATGCTAAATTGTTAAATATTTTTATGGTTTTTGAAGTGATAAGATATTTGGGGGAAAATAAAGAAGTAATTGTTTAGTTAAGATATTTTGGGGAAAACAAAGAAGAAATTTGTTTATTTAAGATATTTGGGGGAAAATGAGGAAGTAGTTACTGTTTATTTTCTTCTAGTACTTACTTGATTTTAGTGCCTTATATATGTTTGCTGCTTTACTACTTTTACATGCCTACCATGTTCATCATATGTTGTTAAATTAATTTGTTGGACCTTAGTGAGTGTCTAATTCGACCTCTCGTCACTGCCTCTCTGAGGTTAGGCGGGTGATTTACTGAGTACACGTAGTTTTTGTACTCATGCTATACTTGCTGTGCATTTTTATTGCACAAGTACTTTCATAGTTACATGGTTGGTTTGGAGACTTAGGCGAGCTGCACCATCCGGAGGCGATCCACAGCTGATAGAGTCTCCCCCGTACTGTATTTATTTTCATTTTAAATTCCTTGTGCATTTGTATTTCGGACAAGCTTTGTGATGATTGTATAAATTCTTAGAAATTGCTCATGTACTCGTGACACCGGGTTCTGGGGTGTGTTTGGGATATAATTGCTAAAATAGAATATTTAAACCATTGTATTTACTTAACGGACTTTTATTTAGTTACTATGTAATAAAGTGAAAGGTAATGTTTTTCATAAATGTTAAAACATGAATTTATTTCAACTAATTAATGATTGGCTTGCCTGACGGTGGTGTTCGGTGCCATCACGACCTTAGTAGATTTGGGTCGTGACAACATGGTATCAGAGCTCTAGGTTCCCTTAGGTCTCACGAGTCATGAGCAAGTCTAGCAGAGTCTTGCGGATCGGTACGGAGATGTCTGTACTTATCTTCGAGAGGCTACAGGGCTGTTAGGAGTACTTGCCTTCTTGATTTCTCATTGTGCGATTCGATTCCTTTAAGGCTTATGCCTAAGTTTATTCCTACTCAATCTTACGCGTCGCGAAGCGCTTGCTATGAATCGGGAATTTGAGGAATTGAAATGGTGCTACGGATGTAATTCGATGTTTTCCATGTGTAATTGGTTGGGGCTGTTGTTATGGCCTGCAAAAGAATAATATGTTGTTTCAGCTCAGTAGCTATGTTTCTGAGAGCCTTAAGGCTATGCTCAGGTAGTGATGATGCTTGCGATTTGTTATTGCGCGATGTCATATGATGATAGAATGCTTGCCCGTATGTTGGGGGTGATTAATGGTTAGAAGGGAGGTATTCTCAGAGTGTGATTTCGAGATTTTGGTATTTTAGTTCCGGCAGAGGAAAGGCATTTGGATTATGAATGGTCCGGTTGGGGTTGATAAAGTAGCAAGATTTAATGTCTTCAAGTGAGGTGGGATATGCACCTGTGATGTGAAGTCATCGTCATTGATCGAATGGAATGTGTTATGTTTGTCAGTTCTATGGTTTCTTCGGTTGCGTGGGGTCAGAGTATTGAGAAGAAGTATTGAAGAATGCGATTGGCAGAGACCGTGAGGTGTGGTGGTTCAGTACCGAATAAGTGTTGACAATGAAGGCAACTAGAAAAAGGTGATCTTCAGAGAGTTTGAAGTCGTGGTGATCTACTGGTTTAAGAGCTACAGAGAATGATCCGAATTGAGGCTAGGCGGTGGTTACATTTCTAGGAGGCCAGGTGTAAGAAGCGGAAGTCGAGCAGTCGCAAAGTGGGGGAGCGACAACATAGCTTGGAATTAGAAGACATTGTCGCGCATTCAATGGATGTCCATGAGGAGCGGACAGACTACTAAAGTTGGTAAATGAAGCAGGGCGTAGGATGGGGTATTGATGTCGCAGAGGGCGTGCATTTCAGCATTGTTGGAAGGTGTCCGCGAGTGATTTCCATAGGTGGGTTAACTCCTGTGAGTAGGTTAGCAGTCGTGTGGTTGGCAAGTCTCTGTGAGGGATTCTAGTGGTTGTTCGGTAGGAGCCAGGATGTGTGAATGATGCTAGAGCATTTGAGTAATTAGGGAGTGCTAGCAAGAGAATTTGGAAGAATTGGACGGATCGGTTGTGCGAGATTCATGTTAACAAAGGAGAAAGGATCTCGGCAGGGTCTAGAGTGGTGCAAGGAGTAGCTTCGGGCTAAGTGGGGGAGTCCCACCATATGCAGTTGGGTTGCAGGATTGTGTTATCATAGGGTTGTGGATTGTCGACGTGTTGGCAAGTTATTACAGCTAAGGGAAAGGAGTAAAATGGTGATTGTGCTTTGGGATTTGATGAATGTGTGCAAAAGTTGGCCCTGTCATGCGAGGGTTAGGCTCTGGAAGATTCAGAATTTTGCTTAAGGCATAGGTGAGTTGTCAGGATAGTGACTCAGTCACGTATTTCATTGAAAAAGGGTGTTCATGTGCTAGGAGAGCCTTGGAGTTGATTGTATTCGGGACCAGTCAGAGTGTGTGACTCTCAATAGCGGTCCTAGTGAATTCAAAGTTAAGAATGTGGCGTTTAATGGTTTTAGGCAGCAGTATGATTGAGAATCGAGCTTTTGTAGGGTACTTTCTAAGAAAAAAAAGGAAGATGGTTGGAATGTTCTATGATATGTATCAGCGTGCAGGATAGTATTGGAAGAGTGAGAGAAATAAACTCCGGATTGTAGAAATATTATCAGGAGGGTATGAGACGGGTTGCGGGATTTAGGCAGCATGGTCTCGTGAATCAAGGTCACTCGGGATGAGGTTGAGTTTGCTATGAGTTGAAGAGAGTTGCTATTATTCCCGAGGCAATTGAAGATGGTTAAAAGAAGATAGATTAATTAGACATGGTTGAAATGGCACATTTACGGCAGTGATCAATTCCTTCGATGTGATTAAGTTATGCATGTGGTTTGTGCCGGTGTGTGTGGGGCTTGTCGGCCGTCGTAATAGATTTCATGTGGAGAATTCGAGTGCTATGGCCCGTTAGGTGTAGGCGGATCCCGGAAGGGTTATGGTGGTATAGACTACTACTTAAGGATTTGCATGTTGGGTGATTGTGGGAATTCACTCGTGTGTTGAGATGGTACTCTTGAATTGAGTTAAGTAAAATGTTTCTATATGATGAAGCGTTCACCCTATTGGTGGTTCAGAAGTTATGATGGAATTCTTGTGCTACCTTATATTGGCATGTTAGGTGCGGTAAGCAGTATGTAACTGGGAGTGAGAATCGAGATTGTGATTCGGTGTTGACAAGGACGTCATGAGCTCGGATGAGCAAGAAAAAGTGATTTGAAAGTTCAGAGTAAGCTAGTGTTATATTCAGTGTCACCTGAGATCGATATTCGGTGAAAGAGGCTTTGTACCCTGGTCATGGGTTCTTGATGTGTTTTGCAGTATTAGTGTGGTCGCTGATGCAGATGCGCAGACTTGTTGCC
This sequence comes from Nicotiana paniculata, assembly GCA_005239505.1. Taxonomy (NCBI): domain Eukaryota; kingdom Viridiplantae; phylum Streptophyta; class Magnoliopsida; order Solanales; family Solanaceae; genus Nicotiana; species Nicotiana paniculata. The sequence goes on from ML324160.1 coordinate 11,191, forward strand.
TTGTGTGGAAGGTCGTGGAAGCATGACCGTGAAAATATTGTATAAGTGTGACATGTAGTCACTTGATGGATTGGAGATTTGGATTGAGTATAAAGGAGTGCAATATTGTTTATTTGAGAATTTATGCTTGAAAGGCGTTCAGTTCATTTGGTTGTGGATTGTGGGATGTTTGTCCCGGCTATGATGGTTGTTCTCGCGTATTATGAGAGAAAGTGGGTTAATGTAGACCCAGGTAAAGCTATTAGCTTAGTTTGGTGCGAGCAAGGTAGACTCGATGTTCGTGGATGGATTTAAATATGATTATGGGCTCCGTATGAGCCAAGCATGTTCTTTTCAGTAGAGCTCTTTTCATGGGAAGGTATTAGAACATCTGATGTTGTTCCGTCTTCGTCAAATTCATGCGATATTATGATTGTGCCATGTGAGTTGAAATGACTTGATAATTTCCTATGTGTTGAGGTCCCGCGTAGTGGGGATGTTATGTGAGCAGGATAGATCTTGAGATCCAGAGTGTGTGTGTGTATATATATATATATATATCACCTCAGTTGTGCTTGACTTTTGTAGCATACGGCTTTATCAGTCTCTCCAAGATGGTATTATGCACTTAGCGTGCTTATGATCGATATTCAGTAATTTGTAATAGTGAGCAAATAAGATCCGTATATATATCTTCGTATGTAAATTTTATGTGTGGATCGGGTGGCATGTCGCCACGGGTATGTTATTCGGATCGGGTTGCACGCCGAAACAGTGTGATGATGAGTAAGGTTCCTATATTTATTCTTTCTTATGTTCTACTTCCTATTTTCTGAGAAAAGTTCATATTAGTTGCGTGAGTTGAATAGTCCCTTCCTGAGTCATTTCTTATTATCATGTTCGAATTATGGCCTATTGGCGCGATGTGGTATCATGTGAGGCTATTGGTCATGTTTGGGGTGATTTGTTGTCTAAGCAGTTCATACTGGGTGAGATGATATTATCAGATAAGGGATTAGTGCGATAAGGTTATGTGAAGTGTATATTAAAGGACAAATACAATTATTCAGGTTCGTAATGAGGTGCTAATTCTAGTCAAGATGAGATATTCAATGATTTGTTAACTCTGCAGTTGGGTATGAATTTCTACACATCTCCTCCGTTGTGGTGGTATCGCCAACATTATAGCAGGATGTATGTGTGTATATATATATATATATATATATATATATATATATATATATATCATAAGGTGCATTGGGAGCATCAGATTCGTGGAATTTTGGCTATTTAGGTTCAGGGAGTGTCGTTGTGATTAGATGATGAGTTATGCGGTGCATGGTGTTGATTCAGCAAAGGCATGTAGTATTGTTCTGGTATGTGGTGTGGTAGTTGATACGGTGTTTATATATTGGAACTAGGCCTGGCAGAGAAAATTTCAAGTATTGGAACTAGGTTCTGATCTTATTATATGGATAAAAGAAGAAATCTTCAGATTTGATCAAGCTAATGTACTCAACTGGGTTGTGGTAGCACAGGCAGGTGCTCGAGGTGTTAAACAGTGATATTAGATAACTCCAGAGCAGTTCTTAGCACGTTCGAGGACGAACCTCTGTTTAAGTGGGGGAGAATGTAACGACCCGACCGGTCGTTTTGAGCTCTAGCGCGTCGTTCAGCAGTTTGAAGTCGTGAGCAGCTCCATTTTAGGTATTATGACTTGTAGGCGTGGTCGGATTTGAATTTCGGAATGTTTAGAGTTGATTTGGAAAGAAAATTCTCATTTCAGAAGCCTTAAGTTGGAAGAATCAACTAAGATTGGAATTTTGAGGAAACAACCTCCGAATCAGGATTTGAAGGTTCCTGCAGGTTCGTATGATGATTTTGGACTTGGGCATATGTCCGGATCGGGCTTTGGATAATCCGGGAGCATTTCAATGCATATTGTGGAAGTCAGCATTTTTGAAGAAATTTCCTAAGTTCGGCTTGAAGCGCATTTCAGTGGTATTGATGTCCGTTTGGGATTTCGAGTCTGGGAATAACTTCGTATGGTGATTCTGGAGTTGGGAGCGCGATCGGAAGTGAATCCGGATGTCCGGAGATCATTTTGAAGTCATTTGGTTAAAGATAGAAATTTGAAGGTTTTTGAGAAATCTGACCGGAAGTGAAAATTTTGATATCAAGGTCGGAATGCAATTCCGGAAGTTGGAGAAGGTCCGTAGTGTCGAATATTACTTGTGTGAAAAATTTGGGGTCAATCGGATGTGATTTGATAAGTTTCGGCATCAGATGTAGAAGTTGGAAATTTCTAAGTTCATAAAGTTGGGATTTGGGTGCGATTCGTGGTTTCGATGTTGTTTGATGTGATTTGAGGCCTCGAGCAAGTCCGCATTGTGTTTTGGAACAGGTTGGTATAATTGCAACGTGCCCCGGGGGCCTCGGGTGGATTCCGGGTTGTTAACGGATCAAGTTTGAGAGTTTGAAGAAGGCTGAGGTTGCTGTCATCTGGTGTGACCGCACCTGCGGCTATGGCGCCGCAGGTGCAAAGAGGCGATGGCCTGGCTTGGAGCACAGGTGCGATGATATTTCCGCACCTGCGAAGCCGCATATGCGGGTTATGGGGCGCAGGTGCGAAGTTGGCTTGAGCTGAGGAAAGCCGCAGGTGCGGAGGTTTGGTCGCACCTGCGGAATCGCAGGTGCGGGAGTTGGGTTGCAGGTGCGAAAAATGGCACGGGTAGAATGTTTTAAAACCGAAATTTGTTGGCCATTTCTTCATTTTTCACTTGGAGTGGACGATTTTGGAGGAGCTTCAAGAGAGGGTTTTCGTCAGGAATCACAAGGTAAGTAACTCCTTCATGTTTCTAAGTTAAATACAAGGTTATTGCATGGAATTATACATGAAAATTGTGGAAAAATTTGGAAATATTGAAGAAAACCTAGAAATGGTAATTTGGATTTTTAGCCACGAATTTGAGCATGGAATTGAGAGTAAATTGTATAATTGAACTAGTAAGCTATGGGTAGAATTTGTCTTCAAGAAATTTCGGATGCCGAGCACATGGGCCCGAGGGCATTTTGGTCATTTCACTGAGCGGAGTTGGGAAATTATATAATTTAGAATTGATGCAAATACTAGAGTAAATTTTCATTGGTTTGTCATTGTTTGGATAGTTTCAAAGCATTGTGAGACGATTTGAGTCATCGGAAGGGCATTGAAGCCGATTATGGAATTTCGGAGCGAGGTAAGTCTCCTTTCTAACTTTGTGAGGGGGAATTGTCCCCCTAGGTGAACTAATTAAGTATGTGTTACTATTTGCGGAGGCTACGTACGCACGAGGTGACGGGAGTCCGTGCGTAGCTATTATTATGCCATGTCCGGGTAGCCTAGGACCCACTAGCATGCCTTACCTGTTGTACCTGTGATATTGTCTGTAATATTAGACTGCTAATATAATCGAAATTGTAATTGAATGACTAAGGAATATTAGAGTTTATCTTCTTAATCATCTAAAAAGAGAATTGATTTCCTTCGCGAGCAATTGTATTTCTGGATAAGGTTATATTATTAAACATTATAAAAACTTGGCAAGTGAATTTCGAAAAAGGATATAAATACTATTTTGTGGTTTTTAAAAGAGAAATCTGTCATTTACTTGAGTATTTGTTTTCCCGACGTAGTCGGGATGGACTGTTGATTGTGCATGACTGCATGTGACTGCTTCGCAATTTACATTCCGCGAGCGGAGTGTTATTTCCCCCACTCTCATGGGAGCGGGCCGTAAGCCACGGCGAGATTGAAAGAAATATTATGGTTCGGGCCATTCGACCCTCGGCAGTGCACATATGATGGCTCAGGCCGGTTGTCCTTATCCCGTATGTGCATGCTAAATTGTTAAATGTTTCCATGGTTTTTGCACTGATAAGATATTTGGGGAAAAATAAAGAAGTAATTGTTTTGTGAAGATATTTGGGGGAAAACAAAGAAGAAATTTGTTTATTTAAGATATTTGGGGAAAAAATGAGGAAGTAGTAACTGTTTATTTTCTTCCAGTGTTTACTTGGATTTCAGTGCCTTATATATGTTTGCTGCTTTACTACCTTTACATGCCTACCGTGTTCATCATATGCTGTTAAATTAATTTGTTGGACTTTAGTGAGTGTCTAATTCGACCTCTCGTCACTACCTCTCTGAGGTTAGGCGGGCGACTTACTGAGTACACGTTGTTTTGTACTCATGCTACACATGCTGTGCATTTTTATTGCACAGGTACTTTCATAGTGATATGGCTGGTTTGGAGACTTAGGCGAGCTGCACCATCCGGAGGCGATCCGCAGCTGACAGAGTCTCCCTCGTACTGTATTTATTTTCATTTTAAATTCCTTGTCCAATTTGTATTTCGGACAAGCTTTGTGATGATGTATAAATTCTTAGAAATTGCTCATGTACTCGTGACACCGGGTTCTGGGGTGTGTTTGGGATATAATTGCTAAAATGGAATATTTAAACCATTGTATTTACTTAACGTACTTTTATTTAGTTACTATGTAATAAAGTGAAAGGAAATGTTTTTCATAAATGTTAAAACATGAATTTATTTCAACTAATTAATGATTGGTTTGCCTGACGGTGGTGTTCGGCGCCATCACGACCTTCGTAGATTTTGGGTCGTGACACTCCATGTCCTTAACTCTTGAGCTCTGAACTCTAAGTTAAGGACTACATGTCCTTAACTTTATAACTTGTAAATCTATGTTAATGACTGCCTGTCCTTAACTTTTGACCTTGTTAGTCTAACTTCAGGACTACTTGTCCTTAACTTTTGGCCTTGTAACCTGAAGTTCAGGACTACCTGTCCTTAACTTTTGACCTTGTTAGTCTAAGTTAAGGAGTGCCTATCCTTAACTTCTGTTAACCTTCTTTTATACTGTATTTTCAGGTTTCTTTATATGTTTTATGCATATGGATCATCAATATCTGGTTGGAATCATTGTAGACCAGAAATTGTTGTTGATGCAAATTTTTTGAAGTCAAAATTTCTTGGTGTTTTAATGATTTCAGTTTCAAAGGATGCATATAACCAAGTTTTCCCACTAGAGATTGGAATAACAGAATCTGAAAATAACAATTCCTATGAGTTGTACTTTAGTGAGCTTCGCAATGCAATTTGGAGCCGTGAGAATTTAATTTTTTTATCAGACAGGCATCAATCTATTTCATATGCCATCGCAAAGGTATATCCTGAAAGCCACCATGGGATTTGTATCTATCATTTGGAGCAGAACCTAAAGCGAAGGAAAGTCAAAAGTGAGGTCATAAAACTTTTTCAAAGTGCTGCAAGAGTATACAGGCGCAAAGAATTTGATCTTTACATGTCAGATATAGAAAAAGTAGATGATAAGACTTATGACTACTTGATGGAAGAACCACCGGAAAGGTGGGCACGTTCTTGTAGTCCTCGATGAAGATATGACATGCTCACAACAAACACAGTTGAGTCAATGAATTATGTCCTATTAGAAGCAAGGGAGCTGCCTATATTAAGAATGATGGATTTCATTCAAGTGAAGCTACAACGGTGGTTTTATGAAAGAATAAATGAAGCAGAAGGAACTTTTTATGATGTTTCTTCTTGTGTAGAAGAGGAATTGAAGAAAAAGATAGATTTAGCATTTACTTTGAATGTAAGTATTATGTCTATTTTAATATAATTTAACATAATGTACTAACTTATAATTTTTCAATATAGAAGGTCTTCCCTGTTGATTCATGGCGTTCTAGAGTTGAAGAAGAAGGAATTACTTTCTTGATGGACTTAAACAAAAGAACATGTGATTGTTTTCAGTTTCAATTTGATGAATTACCATGCATACATGAAATTGCAGCTATTGAGAAGAGAAACATCAAGAAGTACAACTTTTGCTCGCACTGGTACTTAAAGGAATCTTGGCTGAAAACATATGAAAGACAAATACATCCTGTAGGACATACTGATTCTTGGATTGTACCAGAGAGTGTTAAGTCACAAATTGTTAAACCTCCAGATGTCACGACATAAAATCCTAACCGAGGTCGTGATGGCGCCCAACAGCGGGGTCAGGCAAGCCGACTCTTAATTTACTAAAGGTTCCTTCTTATTAGATTAAACACTTTATAATATACTCAGTTTTTTAAAAGTTAAAACATGATTTGACAAGGATAAATAGCCAGTCTTAATCAAAACAGTCATGAAGAGGAATGAGCAAACATATATATATATATATATATATATATATATATATATATATATATATATATATATATATATACCCGTAAACCAAAATAACAACTACGTTTGTGCCAGGAACTAGTGTCACAAGTCCTACGGGCATACTAACATAATATACAAAACATAATATACAATCCCACTCTCTGAAAGGAACAGATAGGAAATAAGCAAACAAAAACTCCAAGGTGCTGCCGAGGATCGTCGGGAGAAGCAGCTCACCGTGAAGTCGGGTCCAACTAAGATCAAAATCAAGCTCCGGTCTGATAACCAGATGCACCAGCCTCAGAACCTGTACAATTAAGTACATAGTGCAGCATGAGTACATAAACAAATATGTACCCAGTGAGTATCCCACCTAACCTCGAAGAGGTAGTGACGAGAGGTCGACTTGAAACTCACTAAGGTCTAATAAAATGATTAGCAATATATAATATCAGTAACAGGCATACAAGGATGATAAAAGCAGTAAACATTTAGACTAACAATTATTCAAATAAATACTGAAAGTAAATATACAATTTCTATCTCAGTATTCTTTTCTTTCCTTTAAAAGTTTATCTGAACACTCAAAATCCATAACAGAATTCTTAATAATTTAACATGCGCATATAGGATAAGGACAACCGGCCTAAGCCATCATAATGATTATATTTGTGCATTGCCGAGGGTCGAACAGCCCGAACCATAATATGTATATATCTTTCAATCTCGCCGTGGCGTACGGCCCGCTCCCATGAGAGTGGGGGAAACAACACTCCGCTCGCGGAATGTAAATTGCGAAGAGGTCACATGCACACACAATCAACAGTCCACNTGTGCATTGCCGAGGGTCGAACAGCCCGAACCATAATATGTATATATCTTTCAATCTCGCCGTGGCGTACGGCCCGCTCCCATGAGAGTGGGGGAAACAACACTCCGCTCGCGGAATGTAAATTGCGAAGAGGTCACATGCACACACAATCCACACATTTATTATTTATCAATTACTTTTCGTAAAAATTCCTTAAAAATTTACTTAAATCTATGATCTCAGGAGAACAAGCCGCATATAACATTAACTCACTAAGCATATAATACATTTCAAGGAAAACATAAAACATGGTGTAAGCCTAGCTACCCGGACATAACAATAATAGCCACTACGTACGGACTCTCGTCACCTTGTATGTACGTAGCCCCCACAGTTATCACATATAGAATTTGTTGTCACCTAGGGGGACAGTTCCCCATTACAAGGTTAGAAAGGAGACTCACCTCGCGTCACACCTACTCCTCGGGACAAGAATGCGCCCGAAACCCCGAACTTGACACCCACGGACTCGAAACTAGCCAAATGTTGTACAAAATGTCAATTTATATTCAAAGCAGGGAATTCTCCAATTACTTAGCTAAATTCACCATTCTTGAAGAAATTCTAAAATCCAACCCTAGGCCCCCATGCTCGGATTCTAAATTTTTTTTAAAGGAATCACTCACCCGTAGCCTAAGGATCATTAATATACAATTTTACTTGATTTCATAGAGAATTCACGGGTAAATTCTCAAATTATCGAAAGCCCTAGGGTACTACCCAATTCTTGTTTTTTCGATAATTATGTGATTAAACTTAACTAGGAATTCATGCATGAAGCTAATATTAGAGTAAAATTTACTTACCTTCAATAACCAAGTCGTTTGCCCCTCTAAAATGGTGGAAATTGCCCAAGGAAGAAGAAGGAGATAAGGAAAACGAGTTGAATCCCGTGTATAAAAACACACTGTCTGAAAAATGTTTTCGCACCTGCGGCTCGAGGATTGCACCTGTGTTCGCGGGCTCGCACCTGCGAAAATGGACGAGGGAGTATGGGCCCACACCTGCGGAGTAGAGACCGCACCTGCGGCTCCGCTCCTGCGAAACTTTGTCCGCACCTGCGAGAAATGGCCTGCCCACTGGGGGTCGCACCTGCAAGGCTGGGACCGCAGGAGCAGTCCCGCACCTGCGACTGGGCAACCGCACCTGCGGTCACACTAGAACAGGTGCACCAGCAGCTATTTCAGCTAGTTTTTGGCCTCGTGTGGTGTCCGGGAGGCACTTAGGCCCACCCGAGGCCCCGTCCAAATATATCAACAAGTCCCACATCATATTACAGACTCGCTTGAGCCTTTGGAACACCGAAAACAACGATAAAATAAAAATCACACCTCAAAACCCCTAGAACGAAACTTAAGAACTTTAAGTTTTCTTGACTTCGCTAACAACGCGCCGAACCGACCTATACTACTCAGAATGACACCAAATTTTGCAGGCAAGTCATAAATGACATAACGGAACTATTCGTGGTCTCAGAATTCCGTTCGGACCTCGATAACACAAAAAACACGTCCCAAACCACAATAGGAACTTCTTATTTCAATATTGGGCGCCGAAACGCTCCCGGGTCATCCAAAACCCGTTTCGAACATACGCCTAAGTTTGAAATCATCATAGGAAGCTACCGGAACCGTCGGAACTCGATTCCGGGGTCGTTTACCCAAAATGTTAACCGAAATGAAACTTGGCCTTAAAGGCTAACCTTAAGGAACCAAGTGTTTCCTATAGCACTCTAAACACTTCCGAATCCCGGACCACCCACCCCCGCAAGTCATAAATCACAATAAGACGCTATGGGAAGTTTCATTTAGGGGAACAGGGCCCGATAATGAGAAACGACCGGTTGGGTCGTTACATTCTCTACCTCTTAAACAAACGTTCATCCTCGAACGGGTCTAGAATCATACCTGAATTTCTGAATAAGTGTAGATATCTGCTCCGTATGTTTCCTCGGACTCCCACGTCGCCTCCTCAACTGGATGGCCCTTCCACTGGACCCTTACGGCGAAAACTCTCTTGGACCTCAACTGGCGGTCCTGTCTATTAATAATAGCAACTGGATCCTCCTCGTAGCCCAACCTCTCATCGAACTGAATAGTGCTGAAATCAACCATGTGAGAGATGTCGGTTTGGTACCTCCGGAGCATAGATACATGAAAAACTGGATGAACTCCTGATAAACTGGGAGGCAAGGCCAACTCATAAGAAACCTCCCCAACTCGCCTCAACACCTCGAAGGGACCTATAAACCTCGGGCTCAGCTTGCCCTTCTTCCCTAACCTTATAATACCCTTCATAGGCGAGACTTTCAACAGGACCCTATCTCCATCCATAAATGATACATCACGCGCTCTCTGATCCGCGTAACTCTTCTGTCTGGACTGTGTTGTGCAGAGCCTCTCCTATATCAACTTCACTTTCTCCAAAGCATCCCTCACCAGATCGGTGCCATATAACTTAGCCTCACCATGCTTAAACCACCCGATAGGAGAACGACATCGCCGACCATACAAAGCCTTAAATGGTGCCATCTCAATGCTGGACTGATAACTATTATGGTAAGCAAACTCTGCCAAAGGCAAGAACTGGTCCCACTGACCTCCGAAGTCAATCACACATGCCCTGAGCATGTCCTCTAATATCTGAACTGTACGCTCCAACTGACCATCGGTCTGAGGGTGAAATACTGTGCTGAGGTCTATCTGGGTACCTATCTCACTATGCAATTCTCTCCAGAAGTGCGAGGTGAACTGAGGACCTTGATCTGATATAATGGACACCGGCACACCATGCAACCAGACTATCTCCCGAATGTAGATCTGTGCCAACCTCTCAGAAGTATATGTAGTAGCCACTGGAATGAAATGCACCGATTTGGTCAATCTATTCACAATGACTCAAACCGCGTCGACCTTCCGCAAGGTCCGTGGCAACCCAACCAAGAAGTCCATAGTGATGTGCTCCCACTTCCACTCAGGAATGGGCATCTGCTGAAGTAGGCCTCCTGGCCTCTGGTGCTCATACTTTACTTGCTAGAAATTAAGACACCTAGTCACATACTCCACAATGTCCTTTTCATTTTCCTCCACCAGTAATGCTGCTTCAAATCACGATACATCTTCGTAGCACCAAGATGAACAGAATATCGAGAACTGTGTGCCTCCTCTAGAATCCTCTCCCTCAGGCCATCAACCTTAGGAACACATAAGCGGCCCTGAACACCATCCTCGCCAATAATAACCTCCTTGGCCCTGCCCTGAGCCACTGTCTCTCGTAGCTCAACCAAACACAAATCATCGAACTACCAGGCCTTAATCTCCCCTAATAACGAAGACTGAGCAACCACATGTGCTAAAACTCGACGAGGCTCTGAAAGGTCTAATCTCACCAGGCAATTGGACAAGGACTGAATGTCCAAGGCTAGAGGTCTCTCCTCTGCTGCAATATAAGCCAAGCTACCCATACTCTCCGCCTTCCTGCTCAAAGCATCTGCTACCACATTTGCCTTGCCCAGGTGATAAAGAATGGTGATATCATAATCCTTCAACAACACAAGCCATCTACGCTGCCTCAACTTAAGATCCTTCTGCTTGAGCAAGTGCTGCAAGCTACGGTGGTCTGTATAAACCTCACAGGAAACTCCATACAAGTAGTGCCTCCAAATCTTAAGAGCATGAACAATCACCGCCAACTCCAAATCGTGCAAAGGATAATTCTTCTCATGAACCTTCAGCTGGCGCGAAGCATAAACAATAACTTCCTCTCCTGCATCAATACACACCCCAAGCCAACGCGCGAAAAGTCGCAATATACTGTATACATCCCAGAACTGGAAGGCAATACTAGAATTGGTGCTGAGGTCAATGATGTCTTGAGCTTCTAAAAGCTCGCCTCATACTCGTCAGAACATCGAAACGGGGCATTCTTCTGTGTCAATCTAGTTAATGGAGCTGCAATAGAAGAGAAACCCTCCACAAATCGGTGATAATAGCCTGCTAGGCCCAAAAAGCTCCTGATCTCTGTAGCTGAAGTAGGACGCGAACAACTCTGAACTGCCTCGATCTTCTGAGGATCAACCTTGATACCCTCTTCGGATACCACATGCCCCAAGAATGCCACGGAGTCCAACCAAAACTCACATTTGGAGAACTTAGCATATAAATTCTGTCCTCGCAAAGTCTGGAGCACAACTTTCAAATGCTGCTCGTGCTCCCCCAAACTACGTGAGTAAATCAAAATGTCATCAATGAAGATAATGACAAAGGAATCAATATACGGCCTAAACACCCTATTCATCAAGTCCATGAATACCCTTGGAGCATTAGTCAAGCTAAAGGACATCACCAGGAACTCATAATGGCCATATCTCGTACGAAAAGCAGTCTCCGGAACATCTGAAGCCCGAAACCTCAACTAATGATACCCCGATCTCAAATCAATCTTAGAAAACACACGAGCACCCTGCAACTGGTCAAACAAATCATCGATGCGCGGGCAAAGGATACTTGTTCTTAATGGTGACCTTGTTCAACTATCGGTAATCAATACACATCCGCATAGACCCATCCTTCTTCTTTACAAATAGAACTGGAGCACCCCACGACGATACACTCGGCCTGATGAACCCCTTAGCCAACAACTCCTCAAGATGCTCCTTCAACTCCTTCAAATCTTTCAGATCCATACGGTACAGAGGAATAGATATAGGCTGGGTGTCTGGAGCTAAATCAATATAGAAATCAATATCACGATCCGGCGGCATGCCCGGAAGATCCGAAGGAAATACATCAGCAAACTCTTGAACAACTGGCACTGAATCAATCGTCGGAGACTCGGCGGTGGTCTCTCGCACATAAGCAAAATAGGCCAGACAACCCTTCTCGACCATATGTCGAGCCTTCAAGAATGAAATAACCCGGCTAGCTGTACTAACTAAGGAACCTCTCCACTCCAGCCTATGCGACTCGGGCATGGCTAAAGTAACTGTCTTGGCATGGCAATATAGCACGACATGATAAGGAGATAGCCAATCCATGCCCAAAATAATCTCGAAATCAACCATGTCGATCAATAAGAGATCCGCTCGAGTTCTGAATCCACAAATAAAATCACACAGGACCGACAAATTCGGTCTACAACCACAGAATCGCCCACGGGAGTGGACATATAAATAGAAGAACCCAAGGACTCACGAGGGACATCCAGAAAATGAGCAAATAAGACCGAAACATAGGAATAAGTGGATCCTGGATCAAATAATACCGATGCCTCTCTACCACATACTATAATAATACATGTGATCACGGCATCTGAGGCCACTGCATCTAATCTGGCCGGGATAACATAGAATCTAGCTGGAGCACCAGAAGACTGAGACGCGCCAGAATGAACAGGAGCTGGCTGACCTCCCCCTGACTGGCCTCCACCTCTAGGACGACCCTTGCCGACCTGTCCCCCACCTCTAGGTGGCCTGACTGCTGGGGCTGGACGCTTAGGCTAAAAATCCTGCTGTACCGCTTTGTCCCAAAACCTGGGACAATGCCTCTTCATATGACCTGGATCCTCACTCTCATAACACCCTCCGGTTATCATAGCCTGCTGCCCCGAAGAGGAACCCTGAATGGCCGGACAACGATGTGCACTCTCTGGCATAACACTGAAGTTGGGACTGGGAAATCTCGGATAACTGGGATAACCACTGGGTGAACTCTGAATAGCTGGAGGGCGGTAGGAACGCTCTGGTATGACGCCGAAATGATCCCTCGCTGAAACACCTCGGGGAGATAGTGGGGGTGCTGAATATGGAGGCCTGATGGGCTGACCTCTACTGAACTGACCTCTGCCCCTAGCTGGGGCACCTCTGAAATCCCCAGAGAATCTGACCATCTTGTCATGCTGACCCTTCTCTCTGCCTCTCAATCGATAGCCCTCAATCCGACGAGCTATCTCGACCACCAGCTGATAGGGAGTCCCCATCTCCACCTCTCGGGCCATGTTGGCCCTAATACCAGAGTGCAGCCCTGCTAAAAATCTCCGCACTCTCTCAACATCGGTAGGTAATATCATGAGTGCGTGGCGAGACAACTCTGAGAATCTAGCCTCATAATCTGTCACTGACATCTGTCCTTGCTCCAACTTCTCAAACTGATATCGCAGCTCTTCCCTCTCAGAGGGTGGGATATACCTGTCTAGAAATATCTGAGTGAACTACTCCCAGGTGATAGGAGGAGAATTTGCTGGCCTGCTGAGAATGTAGGACTGCCACCATCTGCAAGCTCTGCCCTCTAGCTGGAAGGTAGTGAAGTCCACTCCATGGGACTCCAATATCCTCATGTTGTGCAGTCTGTCCCTGCACCTATCGATAAAGTCCTGGGCATCCTCGCCCCGCTCACCCCCAAAGAATGGAGGGTGAAACCGAGTCCATCTATCAAATAACTTCTGCGGATCGCCATCCGCAGCTGGTCTGGGCTCAAGTGCTGCTGCTACAGGCTGGGCCCCACCCACGGGCAGTGTACCCGGGGTATGATGAAGTGCTGCTGTCAGGCCTGCAGTCTGGGCAGTAGGGGTCTGGGCTCCCCTCCTGCCAGAGATGTGGCAGGATACGCTGGAAATAAAACAGTCTGGGACATAGTGTCCATGAACCACATCATACGGCCCATGATCTCCTGGAATTCTGGCGCCGTCATAAAGTCCACTAGAGCAGGACCTGCTGGGGGAACCTCACCCTGCTCCTCTATAGTAGGGTCCTCTGGTGGTGGTATGAATGGAATAGCTCGGGGACGCCCTCGTCCCCTACCTCAGGCCAGTGCCCTCCCCCGGCCTCTGCCAAGGCCTCAAACAACGGAGGTAGCGGCCCCTCCCGGGTCTGGAACATTAGATGCACGCATCCTCACCATCTATGAGAGAATAGAAGAATGAAATTTAGTAAACCATTGACTGCACGATAGAATAAAAATAAGGAGAGGTTTTCCTAACACCCTATAACGTCTCGAAGATAAGTACAGACGTCTCCATACTGATCCGCAAGACTCTACTAGGTTTGATCGTGACTTGTGAGACCTACGTGAACCTAGTGCTCTGATACCATTTTGTCACGACCCAAAATCATAACTTAGGTCGTGATGGCGCCCAACAGCGGGGTCAGGCAAGCCTACTCTTAATTTACTAAAGGTTCCTTCTTATTAGATTAAACACTTTATAATATACTCAGTTTTTTAAAAGTTAAAACATGATTTGACAAGGATAAATAGCCAGTCTTAATCAAAATAGTCATGAAGAGGAATGAGCCAAAAAATATATATACAAATCCGTAAGCCAAAATAACAACTACGTGTGTGCCAGGAACTAGTGTCACAAGTCCTACGGGCATACTAACAGAATATACAATCCCATTGTCTGAAAGGAATAGATAGGAAATAAGCAAAAGAAAACTCCAAGGTGATGCCGAGGATCGTCGGGAGAAGCAACTCACCATGAAGTCGGGTCCAACTAAGATCACAATCAAGCTCTGGTCTGATAACCAGATGCACCAGCCTCAGAACCTGTACAATTAAGTACAGAGTGCAGCATGAGTACATAAACAAATATGTACCCAGTGAGTATCCCGTCTAACCTCGAAGAGGTAGTGACGAGAGGTCGACTTGACACTCACTAAGGTCCAATAAAATTATTAGCAATATATAATATCCGTAACAGGCGTACAAGGATGATAAAAGCAGTAAACATTTAGAATAACAATTATTCAAATAAATACTGAAAGTAATTATATAATTTCTATCTCATTATTCTTTTCTTTCCTTTAAAAGTTTATCTGAACACTCAAAATCCATAATAGAATTCTTAACAATTTAACATGCGCATATAGGATAAGGACAACCGGCCTGAGCCATCATAATGATCATATCTGTGCACTTCCGAGGGTCGAACGACCCGAACAATAATATGTATATATCTTTCAATCTCGCCGTGGCGTACGGCCCGCTCCCATGAGAGTGGGGAAAACAACACTCCGCTCGTGGAATGTAAATTGCGAAGCGGTCACATGCACACACAATCCACACATTTATTATTTATCAATTACTTTTCGTAAAAATTCCTTAAAAATTTACTTAAATTCCATGATCTCAGGAGAACAAGCCGCATATAACATTAACTCACTAAGCATATAATACATTTCAAGGAAAACATAAAACATGGTGTAAACCTAGCTACCGGGACATAACAATAATAGCCGCTACGTACAAACTCTCATCACCTTGTACGTGCGTAGCCCCCACAGTTATCACATATAGCATTTGTTGTCACCTAGGGGGACAGTTCCCCTTTACAAGGTTAGAAAGGAGACTTACTTCGCGTCACACCTACTCCCCGGGTCAAGAATGCGCCCGAAACCCCGAACTTGACACCCACGGACTCGAAACTAGCCAAGTTTTCTACAAATATGTCAATTTATATTCAAAGCAGGGAATTCTCCTATTACTTAGCCAAATTCACCATTCTTGAAGAAATTATAAAATCCATCCCCAGGCCCGCATGCTCGGATTCTAAAAAGTTTCCGAAGGAAACACTCACCCGTAGCCTAAGGATCATTAATATATGATTTTTACTTGATTTCATAGCTAATTCACGGGTAAATTCTCAAATTATCGAAAGCCCTAGGTTACTACCCAATTCTTGATTTTTCACTAATTATGTGATTAAACTTAACTAGGAATTCATGCATCAAGCTAATACTAGAGTAGAATTTACTTACCTTCAATAACCAAGTCGTTTGCCCCTCTAAAATGGTGGAAATCGCCCCAAGGAAGAAGAAGGAGATAAGGAAAATGAGTTGAATCCTGTGTATAAAAACACACTGTCTGAACAGTGTTTCCGCACCTGCGGCTCGAGGACCGCACCTGCAGTCTCGCACTTGCGGAAATGGACGAGGGAGTCAAGGGCCGCACCTACGGAGTAGAGACCGCACCTGCGGCTCCGCTCCTGCGGAACTTTGTCCGCACCTGTGAGAAACGGCCTGCCTACTGGGGGTCGCACCTGCGAGTCTGGGACCGCAGGAGCGGTCCCGCACCTGCGACTGGGCAACCGCACCTGCGGTCACACTAGAACAGGTGCACCAACAGCTATTTCAGCTGGTTTTTGGCCTCGTGTGGTGTCCGCGAGGCACCTGGGCCCACCCGAGCCCCCTTCCAAATATACCAACAAGTCTCACATTATAATAAAGACTCGCTTGAGCCTTTGGAACACCCAAAACAACGCTAAAACTCAAAATCACACCTCAAAACCCCTAGAACCAAACTTAGGAACTTTAAGTTTTCTTAACTTCACTAACAACGCGTCGAACCGACCTATACTACTTGGAATGACACCAAATTTTGTAGGCAAGTCATAAATGACATAACGGAACTATTCCCAGTCTTGAAATTCCATTCGGACCTCGATAACACAAAAACACGTCCCAAACCACAATAGGAACTTAAGGAACTTCTTATTTCAATATTGGGCGCTGAAACGCTCCCGGGTCATCCAAAACCCGTTCTAAATATACGCCCAAGTCCGAAATCATCATAGGAAACTACCGGAACCGTCGGAACTCGATTCCGGGGCCGTATACCCAAAATGATGACTGAAGTCAAACTTGGCCTTAAAGGCCAACCTTAAGTAACCAAGTGTTCCTATAGCACTCTAAACACTTCCGAATCCCGGACCACCCGCCCCCGCAAGTCATAAATCACAATAAGCCGCTGTGGGAAGTTTCATTTAGGGGAACGGGGCCCGATAACGTGAAACGAGAGTTTGGGTCATTACACCAGATTTCAAAGTGCCACTAGGTAGAATGCAGAAGAAAGGGCATATTCCAGCTACCGAGTCATCAAAAATAACATTCAAATGTGGTCGTTGCAGAAGAACTGGTCATAATAGAACAACTTATATATATTCTCCGGCAGTCCATCCATTTTCAAGGAAGCATAGAGAATAGTAGATATATCCACTTATGTTTATCGACTCTTTTAAGTTTTTGCTATAAATTGGATTCATTTAGATTATTCTTATTTGAGCAGATGTCTGAATTTTCAAAATTTCTTTCTGCAAATTGATATATTCGTTCTTTTTGTTTCTTTTGAGTTCAAAGTTCAAAAGTTAAGGACATGCTGTCCTTAAATTTGACTTACAAGCAGTACTAAAAATCCGGGAAAAAGCGATCAAAGATGGTCGCTAAACAGTGAAAAAGCGACCAAAATGCGTCGAACCTGGCTTGGTCGCTATTTTGTTGGTCCCTTCACCTTAGGGACCAAAGTTGGTCGCTAATTCCGGGTATACAATATATTCCGGGTATACAATATAGTGACCAACTTTGGTCGCTTTAATATTTTAATAATATAAATTTAGCGACCAAAGTTGGTCTCTATAATTAAATTACGTTTTTTTATTTATTATTATTCAAAATATAGCGACCAACTTTGGCCTGTAAACCAAATAGTATATTTTTAAATCTTAAATATAGTGACCAAAGTTGGCCGTTTTTTTTAAATTTTTTTAAACATAAGCGACCACAATTGGTCGCTAATTTATAGAATTTAATTTTTTTATACATAAGCGACCAAAATTGGCCGCTAATTCCCTGAATTTTTGTTTTTTAACAGAATAGCGACCAAATTTGGTCACTTTTTAGGAAATCTGGGTTAATTAGTGACCAACCTTGGTCGCTATTGCCCAGAAAAAAAATTTAAATAGAAAAGCGACCAACTTTGGTCGCTTTTTCTGGGTATAATTTTTGTAGAAACTGCCTGTTTTGGCAGCTATACCACCTGCCAGCATACTAAATTTCTTATTACAAGCAACAACAACAACAATACCAACAATTAAACCAACAACAACAACAACAAAACAACAACAACATCAATAACACAACAACAACATTAAAACCAACATTAAAACCAACAAAGTATAAAGTTCAATAGAACTAACACATTAAACTAACAAAACTAAGTTAACACTTATTACAAGCCCATTTGAAAACCGATTCTATTGTCTAGTTCAAAGTATATAAAAGTAATCAAGGACTGTTTCATTCAACATCATTATCATCACCGTCTGATGAATCTTCATTATCAAGATGGTAATGAGAAGGATCATTTTTTGGAGGACAAGAATAACGATCACGGGGAGGACGAGAGGAACTAGCACGGGGAGGACGGACGGAACGCTCACGTTCAAGTTGAGCCTCTGGCGATGACTCGCGAGACCGGGGAATCGGAAAAGCTCCAGAAGCTAGGAGAGCTTTGAGCTGAGCTTGCATGCCATGGTACTGAGCTTGCATGCCTACGTACCGAGCATCTCTAAGCTTTTCTCTTTCCTTGGCCGCTTCTAGCTCAGATGTGAGCTTTGACACAGTCTCCCGCATAGCGGAGAGGCTCTCCCCATGAAGTTGCTCGCCTTGCGAGGAAGTCCCTATTCCTTGCATTCCACAGTGATAGCGATGGAACTTCTTAGTAGGAAGCCCGTATACCTTCCCCCATTTTGCACCGCCAACAGCCTCCATCCATATTCTTTCAGCATCCTCGTCCGAAAGTTGGATTGCCTCACCTGACTCATTAGGTGGCTGACTGTGTATGAATTCCTCCACGTCAGTTGTGAAGCGATCCTATAAGAAAAATTACATTGAATTAGTATTTCAAAATTTATATAAGAGTAAATCAAAATACTTAATGAAAAGTGAAAACTTACATGTACAGTCGAGGCTCGGCCCTCGACCCACCTTTCTTGATCCGTCTCTTTCTTCTTCTTGACAATATGAGTCTCCTTGAATAACTCATCTTGCTTCATTGGATGCCCCAACTTCTTTTCCTGAAAACTCATAAATTTTAGTTAATAAACATAATAGATATAATTTGAAAATTAAATAAATTAATCAATTACGTACCAATCTTCTTTTTATTGTCCCTTGGCTGATCGTACCTCCAGTGTGCAAGGAGCCTCCCTTCACGGATGTGCGAGCTTTCTTTCCTTTTTCGCTCTTCTGTAAGAAGGTTGCGGTAAGCCATTGCCTTTGCAAATCCTCCCATAAATATTGAAGCAACCATCCAGGCTTCTTGTTGAACTGTCTAGCTTTGGAGAAACTATGCAACAACCTCTTCCGAGCTTTGAGATTAAAATTTGCAGCCACTTCCGCGCTATAGCGGTGTTCCCATACACACTTGATCTGTATTTCAAAAGTTAAGTATTATATGGAAATATCATAAATATAAATAATTATACTTCTTAAAAGAACATTTATACCTTAAATTCATTGAAAATTTGCTCCTTTAGCGTGAATGGGAATTCACTCCAACTCATATAGGGGGCATCATAAAGCTTTCTGGTGGCTTTGGTGATTATCCTCGTAGTAATATTACTCGGGATGAACCTGAAATTTAACAAAAAAAACACATTAATATCTTAGTACAAACTGTAGAAAACAATAAACGTAAAAATAACAAATTACTCTTACCCATCACCCTCAGAAACTATGATGATCCTGCCATACTGATCATAATGCACCTTCTCGTCATCATCAACATCATCGTCCGAAACTTGTACATTAGAGGCATGTGTGGAAGGTGTAGGGGGGTCATAGCTACTATCTCGCAGGCGAAGGCCTGAAATAGATGGAGTCCCTGATGAAGATGGCTGTGATCCCTGTGACTGCGACATAGCTGGATCGACCGCAAGCGGCTGTGACACTGATGGCTATGATACTGATGCATGTGACCCCCACGGCTGTGAACCCCGTGGTTGTGACACGGATGGATGTGATCCATGTGTTCGTGAGGCAGTTGGACTATATGACGGACGTACAGCCCTATGGCCCTGTGATGAAAGACCCGGTGTCTGCAAAAAGACGTAGGGCTGGTGATGCTGTGACACCTCATAATAGCCATCGGGTGGAGGATAAGACATAGGCACAGGCATCGGCATCTCTGAAGAGGTGGAAAATATGGAGGATTATCTTCTACCCTCCTCTTTCCCTTCCTAGCCTTTTCTCGACCCCGAGAACCAGTAGGGTCATCGTTACCTCGACCCTTGCCTGTCATCTGCATAATATAATACATATTTAGATTGAAACATATAAGAAACTAGCTATAAAACGAGAGTTATTAAAGAAACCAACTTTTTAAAGCTCATCGACGTATTGTTCCTCATCCGAGAATTCTTCTTCCTCACTAGTTTGAGCTTTATAAGTTGATTCTTCTTCCTCATTTTCTATAATTGTTACTTCATCTTTATCAACTTCTTCCAATATGTGTGCAGGATGTTCCAAATCATTTTCTAAAAGTTCGTCCACTATTTGGTGAACACTGGAGATATCGTTTTGATAAGCAACATCTAACACATTCTCGACTTCCACCCTACCTAGAGGCTTAGTTTTAATTACAACCCACCAATCAGACTTATTCCACCGCAATGGATGTCACGACCCAAAATCCTAACTTAGGTCGTGATGGCGCCCAACAGCGGGGTCAGGCAAGCCAACTCTCAATTTACTAAAGGTTATTTCTTATTAGATTAAACACTTTAATGTATACTCAGTTTTTAAAACTTAAAACATGAATCGACAAGGACAATTAGCCAGTTTTAATCAAAAGCAGTCATGAAGAGGTGTGAGCCAATATATATACAACCCAAAATCCATAATAACTATCACGTGTGTGCCAGGAACTAGTGTCACAAGTCCTACGGGCATACTAACAGAATATACAAATATATAATATACAATCCCACTATCTGAAGGAAATAGACAGGAAATAAGCAAAAGAAACCCCATGGTGCTGCCGGATATCGCCAGGAGGAAGTAGCTCACCGTGAAGTCAGGTCCGTCAATGATCAAAGTCAGGCTCCGGTCCGACAACCAGATACACCAGCCTCAAAACCTGTACAATTAAGTACATAAGTGTAGTATGAGTACATAAATATATTTGTACCCAGTAAGTATCCCGCCTAACCTCGAAGAGGTAGTGACGAGAGGTCGACATGACACTCACTAAGGTCCAACAATATAAATTAACAGAATATGATAGAAACAGTAGGCATGTAAAGGCAGTGAAGCAACAAATATATATGTAAGGCGCTGTAATCCAAGGAAATACTGGGAATGAATAAAACAATTACTACTTCACCTTCCCCCAAATATCTGTCAAATCAATGTCCATGAATTTAGTAACAAATAAATCATGCGCATACAGGGTAAGGACAACTGGCCGGAGTCATAAGATAGTCATGTTCGTGCACTGCCGAGGGTCGAACTGCCCGAACCATAAGTGCACCTCTCCACAAAGTACTCACATCTATGCACTGCCGAGGATCGAACGGCCCGTACCAAAAGTGCATCTCTCAATCCTCTCTATGCATTGCCGAGGATCAAACGGCCCGAACCAATAGTGCATCTCTCAATCCTCTCTATGCACTGTCGAGGATCGATCGACCTGAACCAAAAGTGAATCTCTCAATCCGTCGTGGCGTACGGCCCGTTACCATAAGAGTGGGGTGGAAATCACACTCCACTCGCGGAATGTAAATTGCGAAACGGTCACATGCACACACATTATTACTTTTTAAAAAATATTACTTTTCAGTAGACAATTCCTTACAAATTTCTCAAATTTCATGATCTCAGGGGAAATAAGCCGCATGTAACATTAAATTTATTTAGCATATAGTTCATATCAAGTAAAACACAAGGCATAATGTGGGCCTAACTACCCGGACATAATAATAATAGCCGCTACGTACGGAATCTCGTCACTTTCTACGTACGTAGCCCCCACAATGATCACATATAGCATTTAAATCACCTAGGGGGACAGTTCCCCCTTACAAGGTTAGAAAGGAGACTCACCTCGCGTCACACCTGCTCCCCAGGTCAAGAATGCGCCCGAAACTCCGAACTCGACACCCACAGACTCGAAACTAGCCAAATGTTATACAAATATATCAATTCATATCCAAAGCATGGAATTCTCCTATTATTTAGTCAAATTCACCATTTTTGAAGAAATCCCAAAATCCAACCCCGGGCCCGCATGCTCGGATTCCAAAAATTCTCGAAGGAAACAACTCACCTATAGCCTAAGGATCATTAATAAATGAGTTTTACTTGATTTCATAGCTAATTGACGGGTAATTTTCTAAATTCTTGAAGGCCCTAGGTTACTACCCAAATTCCTAAATTTTCACTAATTAAGTAGTTAAATTCCACTAAGAATGCATGCATTAACTAACTCTAGGATAGAATCTACTTACCTTTCAGTGGTTGAGTAGTTGAGCCCTTATCCCAAGCTCTCAAGGTGTTGTAATGGAGGATGAAGTGAAGAAATAATAAAGAATCCCGTATTTAAGAAACACACTGTCTGACAGTGTTTCTTCACCTGCGGCTCGAGGACCGCACTTGCGGTCTCGCACCTGCGAGCAAAGGCTCGCACCTGTGAAAATGGACGAGGAAGCCTAGGCCCGCACCTGCGGCTCTGCTCCTGCGGAACTTTGTCCGCACCTACGAGAAATGGCCTGCCCATTAGGGGTCGCACCTGCGAGGCTGGGACCGCAGGAGCGGTCCCGTACCTGCGACTGGGCAACCGCACCTGCGGTCAACACCAGAAGAGGGGGGCACCAACAGCTATTTCAGCTATTTTGTTTTGGCCTCGTGTGGTGTCTGGAAGGAACTTGGGCCCACCCGAGCCCCTGTTCAAATATACCAACAAGTCCCAAATCATAATACAGACTCACCCGAGACTTTGGAACACCCAAAACAATGCTAAAACTCAAAATCACACCTCAAAACCTCTAGAACCAAACTTAGGAACTTTAAGTTTTCTTGACTTTACTAACAACGCGCCGAACCGACCTATACTACTCGGAATGACACCAAATTTTGCAGGCAAGTAATAAATGACATAACAGAACTATTCCCGGTCTCAAAATTCCGTTCGGATCTCGATAACAGAAAACACGTCCCAAACCACAACAGGAACTTAAGGAACTTCTTATTTCAATATTGGGCGCCGAAACGCTCCCGGGTCATCAGAAACGCATTCCGAACATACGCCCAAGTCCAAAATCATCATACGAAGCTACACGAATCGTCGAAACTCGATTTCGAGGTTGTTTACCGAAAATGATGACCGAAGTCAAACTTGGCCTTAAAGGCCAACCTTAAGGAACCAAGTGTTCCTATAGCTCTCTAAACACTTCCGAGTCCCGGACCACCCGTCCTTGAAATTCATAAATCACAATAATCCGCTATGGGAAGTTTCATTTAGGGGAACATGGTATTATAACGCAAAATGACCAGTCGGGTCGTTACGTTCTCTACCTCTTAAACAAACGTTCGTCCTCGAACGGGTCTAGAATCATACCTGAAGTGCTGAATAAGTGTGGATATCTGCTACGCCTGTACTCCTTGGACTCACAGGTCACCTCCTCAACTGGTTGGCCCTTACACTGGACCTTTACGGCAGAAACTCTCTTGGACCTCAACTGGCGGTCCTGTCTATCTATAATAGCAACTGGCTCCTCCTCGTAGCCCAACCTCTCATCCAACTGAATAGTGCTGAAATCAACCACGTGAGAGATGTCGGTTTGGTACCTCCGGATCATGGATACATGAACAAGAAGTGCTGCAAGCTACGGTGGTCTGTATAAACCTCACATGACACTCCATACAAGTAGTGCTTCCAAATCTTAAGAGCATGAACAACGCCGCCAACTCCAAATCGTGCACAGGATAATTCTTCTCATGAAACTTTAGCTGGAGTGAAGCATAAGAAATAACTCTCCCCTCCTGCATCAATACTCACCCCAAGCCAACGCGTGAAGCGTCGCAATATACTGTATACATCCCAGAATCGGAAGGCAATACTAGAACTGGTGCTGAGGTCAATACTGTCTTGAGCTTCTGGAAGCTCGCCTCACACTCGTCAGACCATCGGAACAGGGCATTCTTCTGAGTCAATCTAGTCAATGGAGCTGCAATAGAAGAGAACCCATACACAAATCGGCGATAATAGCCTGCTAGGCCCAAAAAGCTCTTGATCTCTGTAGCTGAAGTAGGACGCGACCAACTCTGAACTGCCTCGATCTTCTGAGGATCAACCTTGATACCCTCTCCAGATACCACATGCCCCAATAATTCCACGGAATCCAACCAGAACTCACACTTGGAGAACTTAGCATATAACTTCTGTTCTCGCATGGTCTGGAGCACAACCCTCAAATGCTGCTCGTGTTCCCCAGGCTACGTGACTAAATCAAAATGTCATCAATGAAGACAATGACAAAGGAATCAATATACGGTCTAAACACCCTATTCATCAAGCCCATGAATGCTGCTGGGGCATTAGTCAAGCCAAAGGACATCACCAGAAACTCATAATGGCCATATCTCGTAAGAAAAGCAGCCTTCGGAACATCTGAAGCCCGAATCCTCAACTGATGATACCGTGATCTCAAATCAATCTTAGAAAACACACGAGCACCCTGCAATTGGTCAAGCAAATCATCAATGCGCGGCAAAGGATACTTGTTCTTAGCGGTAACCTTGTTCAACTGGCGGTAATCAATACACATCCGCATGGACCCATCCTTCTTCTTCACGAATAGAACTGGAGCACCCCACGGAGATACACTCGGTCTGATAAACCCCTTAGCTAACAGCTCCTCAAGCTACTCCTTCAACTCCCTCAACTCCTTCGAAACCATACGGTACGTAGGAATAGATATAGGCTGGGGGCCTGGAGCTAAATAAATGCAGAAATCAATATCACGATCCAGAGGCATGCCTGGAAGGTCTGAAGGAAATACATCAGCAAACTCTCGGACCACTGGCACTGAATCAATCGTCGGAGACTCGGCGGTAGTGTCCCGCACATAAGCAAGATAGGCTAGACAACCCTTCTCGACCGTATGTCGAGCCTTCAGGAATGAAACAACCCGGCTGGCGCACTAAGTGAGGAACCCCTCCACTCCAGCCTAGGCGACTCGGGCATGGCTAAAGTAACTGTCTTGTCATGGAAATCTAGCATGACATGATAAGGAGATAGCCAATCCATGCCTAAAATAATCTTGAAATCAACCATGTCGAGCAATAAGAGATCCGCTCGAGTCTCGAACCCACATAATGAAATCACACAGGACCGACGAATCCGGTCTACAACCACAGAATCGCCCACGGGAGTGGACACATAAATAGGAGAACCCAAGGACTCATGAGGGACATCCAGAAAATGAGCAAATAAGACCAAAACATTGGAATAAGTGGATCCTGGATCAAATAACACCAATGCCTCTCTACCACATACTGTAATAATACCTGTGATCACGGCGTCTGAGGCCACTGCATCTGATCTGGACAGGATAGCATAGAATCTAGCCGGAGCACCGGAAGGCTGAGCTCCACCAAAGTGAACAGGAGCTGCTTGACCTCCCCTTGACTTGCCTCCACCTTTAGGACGACCCCTGCCGACCTGTCCTTCACCTCTAGGTGGCCGGACTGCTTGTGCTGGACCCATCAGTTGATAACCCTGCTGTACGGCCTTGCCCCGAAACCTGGGACACTGCCTCATTATATGAACTGGCTCTCCACACTCGTAACAACCCCCAGGTACCATAGTCGGCTGCCCCGAAGAAGAACCCTGAATGGCCGGAGGGCGATGAGAGCCCTCTGGCATAACACTAAAGTAAGGGTCGGAGGATCTCAGATGACTGGGATAACCACTGGGTGAACTCTGAATGGCTGGAGGACGGTAGGAACACTCTAGCATGGCGCTGAAATGAGGCATCACTGGAGCACCTCGAGGAGGTGGTGGAGGTGCTGAATATCAAGGCCTGCTGAGCTGACCACTGCTATACGGACCCCGACCCCTAACTAAGGCACCTATGAAATCTCTAGAGAATCTAGCCCTCTTTTCCTGCTGCCCCTGTTCCTCGACCGATACCTCTCGATCCTGCGAGCAATCTCTACCACGAGCTGATAAGGAATACCCATCTCCACCTCTCGGGCCATGGTGGACCTAATACCTGGATGCAACCCAGCCACAAATCTCTGCACCCTCTCTGTATCAGTAGGTAGTATCATGAGTGCATGGCGAGACAACTCTAAAAATCTGGCCTCATAATCTGTCACTGACATCTGTCCCTGATCTAGCCGCTCAAACTGATACTACAGCTCTTCTCTCTCAGAGAGTGGGATATATCTATCCAGAAACATCTGCGTGAACTGCTCCCAAGTAACAGGAGGAGAACCTGTTGCCTGCTGAGAATATAGGACTGCCACCACCTATGAGCTCTGACCTCCAACTGAAAGGTAGTGAAATCCACTTCGTGGGACTCTAGTATCCTCATGTTGTGCAGTCTGTCCCTGCACCTATCCACAAAATCCTGGGCATCCTCACCTCTCTCACCCCCAAAGTCTGGAGGGTGCAATCGGGTCCATCTATCCAATAACTTCTGCGGATCATCGTCCGCAGCTGGTCTGGGCTCAGGTGTTGCTGCAACAGGCTGGACCCCACCCACAACAGTGTACCCGGGGTATGATGTAACGCTGATTTCTGTCCTGCAGTTTGGGCAGTAGGGGTCTGGACTCCCCTTCCCGCCTAAGAAGTGGCAGGATCTACTGGAAATAAACCAGCCTGGGACATGGTGTCCATAAATCTCATCATACGGCCCATGGCTGCGTGGAAGCCTGGCACCATCATGAAGTCTACTAGTGCAGGATCTGCTGGAGGCACCTCGTCCTGCTCCTCTATAATAGGGTCCTCTGGTGGCGGAACCAGAATAGCTCTGGGATGCCCTCATCCCCTACCGCGGGCCGGTGCCCTCCCCCGGCCTCTTCCGCAGCTTCGGACAACGGGGGTAGCGGCCCTTCCCGGGTCTGGAACATCAGATGCACACGTCCTCACCATCTGTGAGAGAATAGAAGAATGAATTTAGTAAATCATCGACTGCACGATATAATAAGAATAAAAAGAGGTTTCCTAACACCCTATATCCTCCTGAAAATAAGTACAGACGTCTCTGTATCGATCTGCAAGACCCTACTGGGTTTGCCCGTGACTCATGAGAATTACGTGAAACTAGTGCTCTGATACCATGTTGTCACGACCCAAAATCCTAACTTAGGTCGTGATGGCGCTCAACAACGGGGTCAGGCAAGCCAACTCTCAATTTACTAAAGGTTATTTCATATTAGATTAAACACTTTAATGTATAATCAGTTTTTAAAACTTAAAACATGAATCGACAAGGACAATTAGCCAGTTTTAATCAAAAGCAGTCATGAAGAGGAGTGAGCCAATATATATACAACCCGAAATCCATAATAACTATCACATGTGTGCCAGGAACTAGTGTCACAAGTCCTACGGGCATACTAACAGAATATACAAAGATATAATATACAATCCCACTGTCTGAAGGAAATAGACGGGAAATAAGCAAAAGAAACCCCATGGTGCTGCCGGATATCGCTAGGAGGAAGCAACTCACCGTGAAGTCAGGTCCGTCGATGACCAAAGTTAGGCTCCGGCCCGACAACCAGATACACCAGCCTCAGAACCTGTACAATTAAGTATAGAAGTGTAGTATGAGTACATAAAGATATATTTCCCACACCTGCGACTGGGCAACCGCACCTGAGGTCAACACCAGAACATGGGGCACCAACAGCTATTTCAGCTGGTTTCTTTTGGCCTCGTGTGGTGTCCGGAAGGCACCTGAGCCCACCCGAGCCCCCATCCAAATATACCAACAAGTCCCAAATCATAATATGGACTCGCTCGAGCCTTCGAAAAACCCAAAACAACGCTAAAACTCAAAATCACACCTCAAAACCTCTAGAACCAAACTTAGGAACTTTAAGTTTTCTTGACTTCGCTAACAACACGCCGAACCGGCCTATACTACTCGGAATGACACCAAATTTTGCAGGCAAGTCATAAATGACATAACAGAACTATTCCCGATCTTGAAATTCCGTTCGGATCTCGATAACACAAAAACACGTCCCAAACCACAATAGGAACTTAAGGAACTTCTCATTTCATTATTGGGCGCTGAAACGCTCTCGGGTCATCAAAAACCCATTTCGAACATACGCCCAGGTCCGAAATCATCATAAGAAGCTACCGAAACTATCGAAACTCGATTCTGAGGTCGTTTACCCA
The DNA here is from genome assembly GCA_005239505.1 of Nicotiana paniculata. NCBI lineage: Eukaryota > Viridiplantae > Streptophyta > Magnoliopsida > Solanales > Solanaceae > Nicotiana > Nicotiana paniculata. The sequence continues at coordinate 39,474 of ML324160.1, forward strand.
AAATGTTGACTGAAGTCAAACTTGGCCTTAACGGCCAACCTTAAGGAACCAAGTGTTCCTATAGCGCTCTAAACACTTCCGAATCCCGGACCACCTGCCCCCGAAAGTCATAAATCATAATAAGATGCTACGATAAGTTTCATTTAGGGGAACAGGGTCCGATAACACAAAATGACCGGTCGGGTCGTTACAATGGATAATGAGCATAATACACTTGTCTAACATTATGTGCAATTATGAAAGGATCATAGCGATCATACTCCCTCGTATGATTAACTTCAATATGTTGTATTGGTTGTGTACTCTTGTACCTCTTGTTGGATGTGGGTCAAACCACTTGCATCTAAAGACTATCAATTTCTTATATGGCCAACCTGCATATTCTAGTTCAATTATTTCTTTGAGCACACCATAATAATCAATATCTCCAACTTAGTTTCCATCACCTCCTTGAACCCACACCCCTTTGCTATTTATATTTTTATTTTTAGAGCAATCCTCTATATGAAACTTATAACCATTCACAATGTACTTAGACATTGTTGTGACCTGAAGCCCAGGTACCCAAGATATATCTTTCAAAAATTGATTTACACCATTATTTGGATCATTACCTACATATTGTTAAAAAAATTCATAAGTTAGCGTAACTTCCAAACATTTTTTACTTACATAGTGTTAGAATATTATAAGGATAAACTTATCGTTTGAACCACGTATCAAATCCCGTATATATATCATCATGGCCAAACTGACCCACGAAGTGACTGTGACACATCAAATATTTTTAGTAGTTGCATTGAGATGTAATCACATGAAATTTTATATTTTGATAACTACTAAATCAATACAACTTGAGAAATCAATACTGAATTGTACTCCATATCACTCAAACTTCTCTTTCTAAAATCCTTAGAACATCGGCCTGGTTGATTGAATATGGACATAGGCAGATATAATGGATCATTCACACATTCGACCGTGTTCCTATTGAGCCTATTCCTAGCACATCTCACCTTAATCTCAACATAATAAGAGCAAACATGAGAAGTTTCCTTTGCAAGATAAGCTTCGCATATAGATCCTTCAATCCTATTCCTCTGCTTAACAAATTGTTTGCATTTGCTAATTGTCCTACATAATTTCAGGTTTGCAACGACCCGACCGGTTGTTTTGCGTTATTGGACCCTGTTCCCCTAAATGAAACTTCCCATAGCGTCTTATTGTGATTTATGACTTGCGGGGGCAGGTGGTCCGGGATTCGGAAGTGTTTAGAGCAATATTGGAACACTTGGTTCCTTCAGGTGGGCCTTTAAGGCCAAGTTTGACTTCGGTAAATTTTTTGACTAAACGACCTCAGAATCGAGTTTTGATGGTTCCGGTAGCTTCGTATGATGATTTCGGACTTGGGCGTATGTTCAGAATGGGTTTTGTATGACCCGGGAGCGTTTTGGCGCCCAATATCGAAATAAGAGTTTCCTTAAGTTCATATTGTGGTTTGGGATGTGTTTTTGTGTCATCGAGGTCCGAACGGAATTCCAAGACTGGGAATAGTTCCGTTATGTCATTTATGACTTGCCTGCAAAATTTGGTGTCATTCCGAGTAGTATAGGTCGGTTCGGCGCATTGTTAGCGAATTCAAGAAACTTTAAGTTCCTAAGTTTGGTTCTAGGGGTTTTGAGGTGTGATTTTGAGTTTTAGCATTGTTGTGGGTCTTCCGAAGGCTCGAGCAAGTTTGTATTATGATTTGGGACTTGTTGGTATATTTGGACGGGGGCTCGGGTGGGCCTAGGTGCCTCTCGGGCACCAAGCGAGGCCAAAAACCAGCTGAAGCAGTCGCTGGTGCACCTGATCTGGTGTCACCGCAGGTGCGGTTGCCCAGTAATAGGTGCGAGACCGCTCCTACGGTCCCAGCCTCGCAGGTGCGACCCCCAAGTGGGTTGCCCCGTTCTCGCAGGTGCGGGCCCTTTTCCACAGGTGCGAAGCTGCAGGTGCGGACTCCTGCCCGTAGGTGCGAGCCCAGGCTCTTTTCCCATTTTCCGCAGGTGCGAGCTATTGCTCACAGGTGCGAGACCACAGGTGCGGACGTCGAGTCGCAGGTGTGGGAACCCCTGTAAGCACTAAGGTCTTTAAATTCGGGATTCCACCATAGACGATTTTGAGAGCTTGGAAAAGAGTCCCACGGCCTAGCTACTAAAAGGTAAGTGAATTCTATCCTAAAGTTAGTTAATGCATGAATTCCTAGTTGAATTTAACTACCTAATTAGTGGAAAATTAAGGAATTGGGTAGTAACCTAGGGCTTTCAAGAATTTAGAGAATTACCCGTGAATTGGCTATGAAATCATACAAAAATCATATATTAATGATCCTTAAGTTATGGGTGAGTGTTTCTTTCGAGAATTTTTGGTATCCGAGCATGCGGGTCTGGGGTTGGATTTTGGGATTTCTTCAAGAATGATGAATTTGACTAAGTAGTAGGAGAATTCCATGCTTTGAGTATAATTTGATATATTTACATAACGTTTGGTTATTTTCGAGTCCTTGGGTGAAGAGTTTGGAGTTTCGGGGGCATTCTTGACCCGGAGAGTAGGTTCGACACGAGGTGAGTCTCCTTTCTAACCTTGTAAGAGGGAACTGTCCCCCTAGGTATATTATTCAGACAGTGGGACTGTATATTATATCTTTTGTATATTCTGTTAGTATGCCCGTAGGAATTGTGACACTAGTTCCTGGCACACACGTGGTATTTATTATGGATTTGGGGTCTGTGTATATTGGATGACGCCTCCTTATGACCGCTTTTGATTAAAATTGGCTAATTATCCTTGTCGATTATGTTTTAAGCTTTAAAAACTTGGTATATGTTGAAATGTTTAATCAAACAAGAAGGAACCCTTAGTAAAATGAGTGTTGGCTTGCTCGACCCCGTTGTTAGGCGCCCTCACGACCTAAGTTAGGATTTTGGGTTGTGACAACATGGTATTAGAGCTCTAGATTCACGTAAGTCTCACGAGTCACAGGCAAACCCAGTAGAGTCTTGCGGATCGGTACAGAGATATCTGTACTTATCTTCAGGAGGCTATATGGTGTTAGGAAAACCTCTCCTTATTTTTATTCTATCGTGCAGTCGATGGTTTACTAAATCTCATTCTTCTATTCTCTCACAGATGCTGAGGACGCGTGCATCCGATGTTCCAGACCCGGGAGGGGCCGCTACCCCCGTTGTTTGAGGCCGTGGCAGAGGTCGGGGGAAGGGAACTGGCCCGAGGTAGGGGACGAGGGAATCCCCGAGCTATTCCAGTTGCACCACCACCAGAGGATCATACTATAGAGGATCAGGGTGAGGTGCCCCCAGCAAGTCCTGCTCCAGTGGACTTTATGACGGCGCTAGGCTTCCAGGAGATCATGGGCCGTATGATGCGGTTTATGGACACTATGTCCCAGGCTGGTTTATTTCCAGCAGATCCTGCCACATCTCAGGCGGGAGGGGGGCCAGACTCCTACCGCCCAGGCTATAGGTCAAGCAGTAACATGACATCATACCCCGGGTACACTGCTTGTGGTGGGATCCAGCTTGTAATAGCAACACCAGAGCCCAGACCAGCTGCAGACGGCGATCTGCATAAGTTATGGGATAGATGGACTCGATTGCACCCTCCAGTCTTCGGGGGTGAGCGAGGCGAGGATGCCCAGGATTTTGTTGACAGGTGCAGGGACATGCTGCACAATATGAGGATATTAGAGTCCCAAGGAGTGGACTTCACTACCTTCCAGTTAGAGGGCAAAGCTCGCAGATGGTGGTAGTCCTATATTATCAGCAGGCCAGCAGATTCTCCTCCTATCACTTGGGAGTGGTTCACTCAAATGTTTCTAAACAGGTATATCTCACCCTCTAAGAGTGAAGAGATGCAATATCAGTTTGAGCAGGGACAAATGTCAGTGACAGATTATGAGGCTAGATTCTTAGAGTTGTCTCTCCACGCACTCATGATATTACCTACCGATTCCGAGAGAGTGCGGATATTTGTAGTAAGGCTGCACTCCGGTATTAGGGCCAACATGGCCCGAGAGGTGGAGATGGGGACTCCCTATTAGCTGGTGGTCGAGATAGCTCGTCGGATTGAGGGCTATCGATCGAGAGGTAGGGAGAAGGGTCAGCAGGACAAGAGAGACAGATTCTCCGAGGATTTCAGAGGTGCCCCAGTTAGGGGCAGAGGTCAGTTCGGTAGAAGTCAGCCCAACATGCCTCCATATTCAGCACCCCCACCACCTCCCCGAGGTGTTCTAGTGAGTCCTCATTTCTGCGCCATGCCAGAGTGTTCCTACCGCCCTCCAGCCATTCAGAGATCACCTAGTGGTTATTCCAGTTATCCGAGATCCTCCAGTCCCTACTTCAGTGCTATGCCAGAGAGTACACATCGCTCTCCGGCCATTCAGGGTTCCTCAACGGGGCAGCAAGCTATAATACCCGGAGGGTGTTATGAGTGTGGGGATCCAGGTCATATGAAGAGGCATTGCCCTAGGTTTCGGGGCAAGGCCGTACAACAGGGTTATCAACTGATGGGTCCAGCACAAGCAGTCCGATCATACGAAGAGACATTGTCTCAGCACCACCGTCAGGCCACCTAGAGGTGGGGGACAGGTCGGCAGGGGTCGTCCTAGAGATAGAGGTCAGCCAACTCCTGTTCATTCTGGCGGGGCTCCGTCTTCCAGTGCTCCAGCTAGATTCTATGCTTTTCCGGCCAGTTAAGATGCAGTGGCCTCAGACGCCGTGATCACAGGTATTATTACAGTATGTGGTAGAGAGGTGTTATTTGATCCAGGATCCACCTATTCCAATGTTTCGGTCTTATTTGCTCATTTTCTGGATGTTCCTCGTGAGTCCTTGGGTTATCCTATATGCGTGTCCACTCCTGTGGGAGATTCTGTGGTGGTAGACTGGGTTTACCGGTCCTGTATGGTTACATTTTGCGGGTTCGAGACTCGAGCGGATCTCTTATTGCTCGACATGGTTGATTTCGAGGTTATTTTAGGCATGGATTGGCTATCTCCTTATCATGCCGTGCTAGATTTCCATGCCAAGACAGTTACTTTAGCCATGCCCGAGTCGCCTAGGTTGCAGTGGAGAGGTTCCTCAGTTGGTGCAGCTAACCGAGTTATTTCATTCATGAAGGCTCGACATATGGTCGAGAAGGTTGCCTGGCCTATCTTGCTTATGTGTGGGACACCACCGCCGAGTGGTCGACGATTGATTCAGTGCCAGTTGTTCGAGAGTTTGCTGATGTATTTCCTTCAGGCCTTCCGGGCATGCCTCCGGATCGTGATATTGATTTCTGCATTGATTTAGCTCCAGGCACCCAGCCTATATCTATTCCTACGTACCGTATGGTTTCGAAGGAGTTGAAGGAGCAGCTTGAGGAGTTGTTGGCTAAGGGGTTCATCAGACCGAGTGTATCGCCGTGGGGTGCTCCAGTTCTATTCATGAAGAAAAAGGATGGGTCCATGCAGATGTGAGGTCTGGTTGGATTCCATGGCATTCTTGGGGCATGTGGTATATGGAGAGGGTATCAAGGTTGATACTCAGAAGATTGAGGCAGTTCAGAGTTGACCGCGTCCTACTTCAGCTACAGAGATCAGGAGATTTTTGGGCCTAGCAGGCTATTATCGCCGATTTGTGGAGGGGTTCTCTTCTATTGCAGCTCTATTGACTAGATTGACTTAAAAGAATGCCCCATTTAGATGGTCCGACGAGTGTGAGGTGAGCTTTCAGAAGCTCAAGGCAGCATTGACCTCAACACCAATTCTGGTATTACTTTCCGGTTCGGGGATGTATACAGTGTATTGCGACGCTTCGCGCATTGGCTTGGGGTGTGTGTTGATGCAGGAAGGGAGAGATATTGCTTATGCTTTGCGCCAACTGAAGGTTCATGAGAAGAATTACCCTGTGCACGATTTAGAGTTGGCGGCGATTGCTCATGCTCTTAAGATTTGGAGGCACTACTTGTATGGGGTGTCCTGTGAGGTTTATATAGACCACCGCAGCTTGCAGCACTTGTTTAAGCATAAGAATCTTAATTTGAGGCAGCGCAGATGGCTTGAGTTGTTGAAGGATTATGATATCACCATTCTTTATCACCCGGGCAAGGCAAACGTGGTAGCAGATGCCTTGAGTAGGAAGGCAGAGAGTATGGGTAGTTTGGCTTACATTGCAGCAGAGGAGCGAACTCTAGCCTTGGACATTCAGTCCTTGGCCAATCTCCTGGTGAGATTAGACCTTTCAGAGCCCCGTCGAGTTCTTGCACATGTGGTTGCTCGGTCTTCGTTATTGGGAGAGATTAAGGCTCGGCAGTTTGATGATCCGTACTTGGCAGAGCTGCGGGAGACAGTGGTTCAGGGTGGTGCTAAGGAGGTTACTATTGGCGAGGATGGTGTTCTGAGACTTCGAGGCCGTTTATGTGTTCCTATTGTCGATGGCCTGAGAGGGAGGATTCTAGAGGAGGCACACAGTTCTCAGTATTCTGTTCATCCTGGTGCTACGAAGATGTATCGTGATTTGAAGCAGCATTTCTGGTGGAGGTGGATGAAGAAGGACATTGTGGAGTATGTGGCTAGGTGTCTTAATTGCCAGCAGGTTAAGTATGAGCACCAGAGGCCAGGAGTCCTACTTCAGCAGATGCCCATTCCAGAGTGGAAGTGGGAGTGCATCACTACGAACTTCGTGGTTGGGTTGCCTCAGACTCTGCGGAAGGTTGATGCGGTTTGGGTCATTTTGGATAGATTGACCAAATCGGTGCATTTCATTCCAGTGGCTACTACATATACTTCTGAGAGGTTGGCACACATCTACATTCGGGAGATAGTCCGGTTGCACGGTGTTTCGGTGTCCATTATATCAGATCGAGGTCCTCAGTTCACCTCGCACTTCTGGAGAGCATTTCATAGTGATATGGGTACCCAGATAGACCTCAACACAGCATTTCACTCTCAGAATGATGGCCAGTTGGAACGTACAGTTCAGATATTGGAGGACATGCTCAGAGCATGTGTGATTGACTTCGGAGGTCAGTGGGACCAGTTCTTGCCCTTGACCGAGTTTGCTTACAATAATAGTTATCAGTCTAACATCGAGATGGCTCCACTTGAGGCTTTGTATGGTCGGCGATGCCGTTATTCTATCGGGTGGTTTGATCCTGGCGAGGCTAAATTATATGGCACCGACTTGATGAGGGATTCTTTAGAGAGGGTGAAGTTGATTCGGAGAGGCTCCGTACAACACAGTCCAGACAGAAGAGTTACGCGGATGAGAAAGCGCGTGATGTATCATTTATGGAAGGGGATAAGGTATTGTTGAAAGTCTCGCCAATGAAGGGTATTATGAGGTTCGGGAAGAAGGGCAAGCTGAGCCCAAGGTTTATAGGTCCCTTCGAGGTGTTGAGGCATGTTGGGGAGGTTGCTTACGAGCTAACTTTACCTCCCAGTTTATCAGGAGTTCATCCGGTCTTTCATGTATCCATGCTCCTGTGGTAACACACCGACTTCTCTCACGTGGTTGATTTTATCACTATTCAGTTGGATGAGAGGTTGGGCTACGAGGAGGATCCAGTTGCTATCATTGATAGACAGGATCACTAGTTGAGGTCCAAGAGAGTTTCTGCCGTAAAGGTCTAGTGGAGGGGCCAACCAGTTGAGGAGGCGACCTGGGAGTCCGAGGAGGACATGCAGAGCAGATATCCACACTTATTCAGCACTTCAGGTATGATTCTAGACCCGTTCGAGGATGAACCTTTGTTTAAGAGGTGGAGAATGTAACAACTCGACCGGTCGTTTTGCATTATCGGACCCTGTTACCCTAAATGAAACTTCCCATAGCGGCTTATTATGATTTATGACTTGGGGGGGCGGGTGGTCCTGAATTCGGAAGTGTTTAGAGCAATATTGAAACACTTGGTTCCTTCATATTGGCCTTTAAGGCCAAGTTTGACTTCGATCAACATTTTGAGTAAACAACCTCAGAATCGAGTTTCAATGGTTTCGGTATCTTCGTATGATGATTTTAGACTTGGGCATATATTCAGAATGGGTTTTGTATGACTCGGGAGCATTTCGGCGCTCAATATCGAAATAAGAGTTTCCTTAAGTTCATATTGTTGTTTGGGACGTGTTTTTGTGTTATCGAGTCCGAACGGAATTCTGAGATCGAGAATAGTTCTGTTATGTCATCATGACTTGTCTGCAAAATTTGGTGTCATTCCGAGTAGTATAGGTCGGTTCGGCGCATTGTTAGTGAATTCAAGAAACTTAAAGTTCCTAAGTTTGGTTCTAGGGGGTTTGACGTGTGATTTTTAGTTTTAGCATTGTTGTGGGTGTTCCAAAGTCTCGAGCGAGTCAGTATTATGATTTAGGACTTGTTGGTATATTTGACGGGGGATCAGGTGGGCCCAGGTGCCTCGGGCACCAAACGAGGCCAAAAACTAGCTGAAGCAGTTGCTGGTGCACCTGATCTGGTGTGACCGCAGGTGCGGTTTCCCAGTCGCAGGTGCGAGATCGCTCCTGCTGTCCCAACCTCGTAGGTGCGACCCCCAGGTGGGTTTCCCAATTCTCGCAGGTGCGGGCCCTTTCCCGTAGGTGCGGACTCCTGCCCACAGGTGCGAGCCCAGGCTCTTGTCTCATTTTCTGTAGGTGCGAGCTATTGCTCGCAGGTGCTAGACCGCAGGTGCGGTCGTCGAGTCACAGGTGCGGGAAACCCTGTAGGCAGTAAGGTCTTTAAATGAGGGATTATCCCATTTTCACTCCCTTTTCTTCCACCATAGACGATTTTGAGAGCTTGGGAAAGAGTCCCACGGCCTAGCTACTAAAAGGTAAGTGAATTATATCCTAAAATTAGTTAATGCATGAATTCCTAGTTGAATTTAACTATCTAATAGTGGAAAATTAAGGAATTGGGTAGTAACCTAGGGCTTTCGAGAATTTAGAGAATTACCGTGAATTGGCTATGAAATCATATATTAATGATCCTTCGGTTATTGGTGAGTGTTTCCTTCGAGAATTTTTGGAATCCGAGCATGCGGGCCCGGGGTTGGATTTTTGGATTTCTCAAGAATGACGAATTTGACTTAGTAGTAGGAGGATTTCCATACTTTGAGCATAAATTGATGAATTTGTATAACATTTGGCTAGTTTCGAGTCCTCGGGTGTAGAGTTCGGAGTTTCGGGCGCGTTCTTGGTCTGGGGAGTAGATTCGTCACGAGGTGAGTCTCCTTTGTAACCTTGTAAGAGGGAATTGTCTTGATAGGTGATTAATAATAATTGCATGTCCTTATTTGCGGGGTCTACGCACGCACGAAATGATGAGAGTCCGTGCGTAGCTACTACTATGTTATGTGGGTATTTCTAGGACTCACGAGCATGCTTATATGTGCCTTACATGTATTCCTAAACGTATTTTGAGTTTCTTATTATCCTTGAATTGGCATGAGAATATTAGGAAGTTGTGTTCCAGAATATATTTCTTAAGTTCTTGCTTTAAATAATAATCTCTGTTAATCCCTTAAAATTGATAATTTTATGTATGTATGCGGCACCCGCGTCGCATGTATGATTCGTGAGTGGAACAGCCCTACTATTATGTCAACCGCGTCGCATGTTCGGTTCGCGAGCGGGGTAATAGATGCATCTATGGTTCGAGCTGTTCGACCCTCGATAGTGCACATTTATTTTCGTGACGCTTCGGTCGTACGCTTCCGGCCTACTATGTGCTATATGATTTACTGGGAATTTGTTGTAACTGTGCAAACTGTTTCATGTTAAAAAGGGAATTTAGTACATTATATGCTAGTGAAATTTGACATGAAAAGGTAATTACAACTATACTTGATATTCTATATCTTTATGATTTCTATGACTGTTATGCCTGTCTAGTTCCTATTAAATCATTTATTTAGAAATGCTGACCTTAGTAAGTATCACGTCTACCTCTCGTCACTACCTCTTCGAGGTTAGGCGGGATACTCACTGGGTACATATTTGTTTTATGTACTCATGATGCACTTATGTACTTAATTATACAGGTTCTGAGGCTGGTGCATCTGGTTATCAGACAGAAGCTCGATTCTGATCTTAGTTGGATCCGACTTCACGGTGAGCTGCTTCTCCTGACGATCCTCAACAACACCATGGAGTTTTCTTTTGCTTATTTCTCGTCTATTTCTTTCAGACAGTGGGATTGTATATTATGTTTTGTATATTCTGTTAGTATGCCTGTAGGACTTGTGACACTAGTTCCTGGCACACATGTAGTTGTTATTTTGGTTTGCGGGTCTGTATATATATATTGGCTCATTCCTCTTTTTGACTGCTTTTGGTAAAAATGGCTTGCTATCTTTTTCAATTAATGTTTGAACTTTAAAAACTTGGCACGTATTGGGATGTTTAACCAAGCATGGGAGAAATCCTTAGAAAGTTAAGTGTGGGCTTGCCTAACCCCGGTGTTGGGCGCGATCACAACCTGAGTTAGCATTTTGGGTCGTGACAACATGGTATCAGAGCGATAGGTTAACGTAGGTCTCACAAGTCACAGGCAAACCTAGTAGTGTCTTGCAGATCGGTATGGAGACGTCTGTGCTTATCTTCGGAAGGCTATAGGGTGTTAGGAAAACCTCTCCTTATTTTTATTCTATCGTGCAGTCAATGATTTACTAAATTTCATTCTTCTATTCTCTCACAGATGGTGAGAACGCGTGCATCCGATGTTCCAGACCCGGGAGGGGCCGCTACCCCCGTTATTCGAGGCCGTGGCAGAGGCCGAGGGAAGGCACCGACCCGAGGTAGGGGACGAGGGCATCCCCGAGCTATTCCAGTCATACCACCACCAGAGGACCCTACTATAGAGGAGCAGGGTGAGGTGCCCCCAGCAGGTCCTGCTCCAGTGGACTTTATGACGGCGCCAGGATTCCAGGAGATCATGGGCCGTATAATGCGGTTCATGGACACCATGTCCAGGCCAGTTTATTTTCGGCAGATCCGATCACATCTCAGGTGGGAGGGGCCCCCCAAACTCCTACTGCCCAGGCAGCAAAAATTCATCATACCCCGGGTACACTGTCCGTGGGTGGGGCCCAGCCTGTAGCAGCAACACCTAAGCTCAAACCAGCTGCGGACGGCGATCCTTAGAAGTTACTGGATAGATGGACCCGATTGCACCCTCCTATCTTCGGGGGTGAGAAGGGCGAGGATGCCCAGGACTTTATTGATAGGTGCAGGGACAAACTGCACAACATGAGGATACTGGAGTCCCATGGAGTGGACTTTCCTACTTTTCAGCTTGAGGGCTGGGCCCGCAGATGGTGGTAGTCCTATATCCTGGGTAGACCGGCAGGTTCCCCTTCCATCACTTGGGATTAGTTCACTCAGTTGTTCCTGGATAGGTTTATTCCACCCTCCCAGAGGGAAGAGCTGTGATATCAGTTTGAGCAGCTGGAGCAGGGACAGATGTCAGTGACAGACTATGAGGCCAGGTTTTCTGAGTTTCCTCATCATGCCCTTATGATAATTTTTACTGATGCTGAGAGAGTGCGAAGATTTGTAGCTAGGCTGCACTTAGGTATTAGGGCCAACATGGCTTGAGAGGTGGAGATGGGGACTCCCTATCAGCTTGTGGTCGAGATAGCTCGCCGGATTGAGGGTTATCGTTTGAGAGGCAGAGAGCAGGGTCAGCAGGATAAGACAACTAGGTTTTCAAGGGATTTCAGAGGTTCCCCATCCAGGGGTAGAGGTCAGTTCGGTAGAGGCCAGCCTAGCAGGCCTCCATATTCATCTCCTCCACCACCTCCCCGTGGTGCTCCAGTGAGGCCCTATTTCAGCGCCATGCCAGAGAGTTCCTACCGCCCACCAGCCATTCAGGGTTCCTCAGGCGGGTATTCCGATCATCAGGGGTCTTCTAATCCTTACTTCAGTGCCATGCCAGAGAGTTCTCACCGTCCCCTAGCTGTCCAGGGTCCTTTTTCAGGGCAGCAGGCCATGCCACCAGCTAGATGTTATGAGTGTGGGGATCCAGGCCATATGAGGAGGACTTGTCCCCAGCATCGGGGCAAGGCCGTTCAGCAGAGCTATCGGCTTACACTTTCAGCACCGGCGGTTCGTCCACCCAGAAGTGGAGGGCAGACTGGTAGAGGTTATCCCAGAGGTGGAGGCTAGGCATGGGGAGCTCTGCCGGCCCCTATTCATGCTAGCGGAGGTCAGCCAGCTCCTGTTCATTCTGGCGGGGCTCAATCTTCCGGTGCTCCAGCTAGATTCTATGCTATCCCGCCCAGATCAGATGCAGTGGCCTCAGACGCCGTGATCACAGGTATTATTACAGTATGTGTTAGAGAGGCATCGGTGTTATTTGATCCAGGATCCATTTATTCCTATGTTTCGGTCTTATTTGCTCATTTCTTGACGTCCCTCATGAGTCCTTGGGTTCTCCTATTTATGTGTCCACTCCTGTGGGCGATTCTGTGGTTGTAGATCGAATTTGTCAGTCTTGTGTGATTTTGTTTTGCGGGTTTGAGACTCGAGCGGATCTCTTATTGCTCGACATGGTTAATTTCGAGATCATTTTAGGCATGGATTGGCTATCTCCTTATCACGCCGTGCTAGATTGTCATGCCAAGACAATTACTTTAGCCATGCCTGAGTCGCCTAGGTTGGAGTGGAGAGGTTCCTGAGTTAGTACAGCCAACCGGACTATTTCATTCCTGAAGGCTCGACGCATGGTCGAGAAGGGTTGTCTAGCCTACCTTGCCTATGTGCGGGACACCACCACCGAGTCTTCGACGATTGATTCAGTACCAGTTGTTCGAGAGTTTGCTGATGTTTTTCCTTCAGACCTTCCGGGCATGCCCCGGATCGTGATATTGATTTCTGCATTGATTTAGCTCCAGGCACCCAACCTATATCTATTCCTCCGTACCGTATGGCTCCGAAGGAGTTGAAGGAGCAGCTTGAGAAGTTGTTAGATAAGGGGTTCATCTGACCGAGTGTATCGCCGTGGGGTGCTCCAGTTCTATTCGTGAAGAAAAAGGATGGGTCCATGCAGATGTGTATTGATTACCGCCAGTTGAAGAAGGTTACCATTAAGAACAACTATCCTTTGCCGCGCATCGATGATTTGTTTGACCAGTTGCAGGGTGCTCGTGTGTTTTATAAGATTGATTTGAGATCGGGGTATCTTCAGTTGAGGAATCGGACTTCAGATGTTCCGAAGACTGCTTTTAGTGTGAGATATGGCCATTATGAGTTCCTGATGATGTCCTTTGGCTTGACTAATTCCCCAGAAACATTCATGGACTTGATGAATAGGGTGTTCAGGCGTATATTGATTCCTTTGTCATTGTCTTCATTGATGACATTTTGATTTAGTCACGTAGCCTGGGGGAGCACGAGCAGCATTTAAGAGTTGTGCTCCAAACTTTGCGAGAACAGAAGCTATATGCTAAGTTTCCCAAATGTGAGTTCTGGTTGGATTCCGTGGCATTCTTGGGGCATGTGGTATCCGGAGAGGGTATCAAGGTTGATCCTCAGAAGATCGAGTCAGTTCAGAGTTGGTCGCGTCGTACTTCAGCTACAGAGATCAGGAGCTTTTTGGGCCTAGCAGGCTATTATCGCCGGTTTGTGGAGGGGTTCTCTTCTATTGCAGCTCCATTGACTAGATTGACTCAGAAGAATGCCTCATTTTGATGGTCTGACGAGTGTGAGGCAAGCTTTCAGAAGCTCAAGACAACATTGACTTCAGCGCCAGTTCTGGTATTGCCTTCCGGTTCTGGGATGTATACAGTATATTGCGATGCTTCACGCGTTGGCTTG